>JBAMBR010002043.1:0-27265 GCA_037044475.1 Zaprionus obscuricornis
GAAGTTTGTGCGTAAAATGTAAATTAAATTCTTCGTCTGCTGCCAAAGAAACTTGCTTAGAGTGAGTCGCGCTAAATGGGGGAGCAAAGAGTAGCAGAGAGTAACAGCAACAGGCAAAAATGACAACTGAAATTGGCGAATTAGTTTCTTTAGTTGGAACTCAGCCAAAAAAAAAAAAAACATTAGCGGCCAGCTTTAGCTGTATCTTTGCCTGTTTGCTCTCTACATATGTGTGTGTCTGTGTGTGTGTGTGTGTGTGAGCATATGCCAAATATATATAAATATATATAGAGAGACAGAGTAAATTAACGTTAGCAAAGTAAGCGAATAAAATAAAATCAAAAAAAAAAAAAAAACACAGGCAGCGTCTCACTTTTTGGCTCTCGCTTTTGGTTACATTATGTGGCCAGCGATGAGTGTACACTATTCAGTATGCAGTAACTGATGACTATGTATGTATGTGTGTATGTAAGTATGTAAGTATGTATGTGCTGAAGTATGTACATCCCTTGCGCTTTCTTTTTGGACAGTTTAATGAACAGGAAACGGAAATCATTTTCACTTGCCAGCGACTCTCTCAGCATGCGCTTATGCGTATCTCTGTCTGTCTCTGCCTGTGTGTGTGTGTGTGTGTATGTGTCTGTTTTTCTTTTTTTATGAGTGTAGCCTAAGTATCTGAGTGTCTTAGGCAACATTTGAAAAGCAAAGTGCAGACTTTGTACGCTGCCGGGCGAACGACAACTTTATATTTATATATATATATATATATATATTTATTCATTGAGTGTTGCCATGCAATATATATATATATATAAATTTCATGAGATTTTTCTATACTTTATGTTGTCATGGAGTTATTTGATCATCATCATTATTATCATCATCATCATCATCATCATTGTCTAAATAGATTTATTGCAAAACTCAATTGCCCACCTGCAGTTTTTTTTTTCTCGTTTCTTCTCTTCTTTTTTTTCTATTGTTTGTTGTTCTTTTCCATTCCAATAAAAATTAAAAACTTTAATCGAATTTCAAGTTGAGTTTCAATGGCGCGCATGAAATACTGTGAAATACGCGTATAGAGATTTTTTTTTTGAACTTGTTGTTTAACTATCGACGGGTATATATAGTTTTCTTAGCAGTTTGTTACGCTCAATGGGGATTTATATATTAATCAGCTAAAAATTTGCTAAATGTGGAAAATTTGCAGTTTGACTGCTTCAACTTTTATTTTTTATATCCTGTATCCGTAGAGTGTAGAGCAGATAATGAATTAGTGATACAAGTAAATGTAAGTAACGCCCATAAGGAGGCGTGGTATAATGTATATATTCTCTAGCTCAAGTTTAACAGCTACGTCAATGGAACCATATTCAACTATCGGGATTTTCGGGTGTCCTCCTATCTGTACGTATAAACGCCTGGATCTCAGTAATTGTAAATGCTAAAGACTTCAATTTTTTTGGAAAATACTTGTATTACTTGCAGACAGATCAAGTTAGTTTTGGATTTTACCTACGCTCCTCAACGGCTATAAAAATTGTATATAATCATATAAAACAGTGCATTACAGGCAATGTTTAAAAGCTTATTTTAAGAGATATTTTGATCTAGATGATCTGCTAAAATTTTATGTAGATCGCTTCATGAAAGTTATATAACTTTCAATTTTTTAAGGTACTGGATATTACTTAGTCGAGCTTTTTAAAGGTATGGATATTGCTTAGTCGAGCATGGTACATTGCTTTCTTACTTGTTTTTATTATTTTTATCATTTGGATTTGTGACAAACAGATCTTGTTGCTGCTACCAGCAGCAACAAGATCTGTTTGTCACAAATCCAAATGATAAAAATAATAAAAACAAGTAAGAAAGCAATGTACCTACATGCTACATATGCTCGACTAAGTAATATCCAGTACCTTAAAAAATTGAAAGTTATATAACTTTCAAGTTAATGAAGCGATCTACATAAAATTTTCACAGATCATCTAGATCAAAATATCTCTTAAAATAAGCTTTTAAACATTGCCTGTAATGCACTGTTTTATATGATTATATACAATTTTTATAGCCGTTGAGGAGCGTAGGTAAAATCCAAAACTAACTTGATCTGTCTGCAAGTAATACAAGTATTTTCCAAAAAAATTGAAGTCTTTAGCATTTACAATTACTGAGATCCAGGCGTTTATACGTACAGATAGGAGGACACCCGAAAATCCCGATAGTTGAATATGGTTCCATTGACGTAGCTGTTAAACTTGAGCTAGAGAATATATACATTATACCACGCCTCCTTATGGGCGTTACTTACATTTACTTGTATCACTAATTCATTATCTGCTCTACACTCTACGGATACAGGATATAAAAAATAAAAGTTGAAGCAGTCAAACTGCAAATTTTCCACATTTAGCAAATTTTTAGCTGATTAATATATAAATCCCCATTGAGCGTAACAAACTGCTAAGAAAACTATATATACCCGTCGATAGTTAAACAACAAGTTCAAAAAAAAAATCTCTATGCGCGTATTTCACAGTATTTCATGCGCGCCATTGAAACTCAATTGCCCACCTGCAGTTTTTTTTTCTCGTTTCTTCTCTTCTTTTTTTCTATTGTTTGTTGTTCTTTTCCATTCCAATAAAAATTAAAAACTTTAATCGAATTTCAAGTTGAGTTTCAATGGCGCGCATGAAATACTGTGAAATACGCGCATAGAGATTTTTTTTTTGAACTTGTTGTTTAACTATCGACGGGTATATATAGTTTTCTTAGCAGTTTGTTACGCTCAATGGGGATTTATATATTAATCAGCTAAAAATTTGCTAAATGTGGAAAATTTGCAGTTTGACTGCTTCAACTTTTATTTTTTATATCCAGTATCCGTAGAGTGTAGAGCAGATAATGAATTAGCGATACTAGTAAATGTAAGTAACGCCCATAAGGAGGCGTGGTATAATGTATATATTCTCTAGCTCAAGTTTAACAGCTACGTCAATGGAACCATATTCAACTGTCGGGATTTTCGGGTGTCCTCCTATCTGTACGTATAAACGCCTGGATCTCAGTAATTGTAAATGCTAAAGACTTCAATTTTTTTGGAAAATACTTGTATTACTTGCAGACAGATCAAGTTAGTTTTGGATTTTACCTACGCTCCTCAACGGCTATAAAAATTGTATATAATCATATAAAACAGTGCATTACAGGCAATGTTTAAAAGCTTATTTTAAGAGAGATTTTGATCTAGATGATCTGTGAAAATTTTATGTAGATCGCTTCATTAACTTGAAAGTTATATAACTTTCAATTTTTTAAGGTACTGGATATTACTTAGTCGAGCATATGTAGCATGTAGGTACATTGCTTTCTTACTTGTTTTTATTATTTTTATCATTTGGATTTGTGACAAACAGATCTTGTTGCTGCTGGTAGCAGCAAAATCAACTGTAATCTGATATGCAGTAGCAGTCAAAATTCAGCTTGAAAAATGTTTTTTTTTTTTTTAAAGATAAAATGAACAAAAACAAAAAAAAAAAATATATATATATATCACTCTCTATATATATAATATATTCATATAGGCAAATGTTTACAAAGCTCTTTAATTATTATTTCAAGCAATTAACATGCGCATACACAACCAGTAAAAATTTCAAAGTCCTTAACAATTGAACGATATATGCTCTATGCATATATCTAATTAATATACCTGACTTTGTATGTCTGTGTGTCTGTGTTTAGTTACATATATTAAGCTCTATATAAATATGCTATGTAAATGAAGCAAAAATATGTTCGAGAGTTATACGTTGAGTGCGCCAACGTTTTGAACTTTCCCGCTTACAGGGCGTAAAAACTATTTTGTACATCATAAAAGTTTGACGTTAAGCATTTTGTTTGGCGTTAATTTTTGAAAGTTATATAACTTTCAAGTTAATGAAGCGATCTACATAAAATTTTCACAGATCATCTAGATCAAAATCTCTCTTAAAATAAGCTTTTAAACATTGCCTGTAATGCACTGTTTTATATGATTATATACAATTTTTATAGCCGTTGAGGAGCGTAGGTAAAATCCAAAACTAACTTGATCTGTCTGCAAGTAATACAAGTATTTTCCAAAAAAATTGAAGTCTTTAGCATTTACAATTACTGAGATCCAGGCGTTTATACGTACAGATAGGAGGACACCCGAAAATCCCGACAGTTGAATATGGTTCCATTGACGTAGCTGTTAAACTTGAGCTAGAGAATATATACATTATACCACGCCTCCTTATGGGCGTTACTTACATTTACTAGTATCGCTAATTCATTATCTGCTCTACACTCTACGGATACTGGATATAAAAAATAAAAGTTGAAGCAGTCAAACTGCAAATTTTCCACATTTAGCAAATTTTTAGCTGATTAATATATAAATCCCCATTGAGCGTAACAAACTGCTAAGAAAACTATATATACCCGTCGATAGTTAAACAACAAGTTCAAAAAAAAAATCTCTATGCGCGTATTTCACAGTATTTCATGCGCGCCATTGAAACTCAACTTGAAATTCGATTAAAGTTTTTAATTTTTATTGGAATGGAAAAGAACAACAAACAATAGAAAAAAAAGAAGAGAAGAAACGAGAAAAAAAAAACTGCAGGTGGGCAATTGAGTTTTGCAATAAATCTATTTAGACAATGATGATGATGATGATGATGATAATAATGATGATGATCAAATAACTCCATGACAACATAAAGTATAGAAAAATCTCATGAAATTTATATATATATATATATTGCATGGCAACACTCAATGATATATATATATATATATATATAAATATAAAGTTGTCGTTCGCCCGGCAGCGTACAAAGTCTGCACTTTGCTTTTCAAATGTTGCCTAAGACACTCAGATACTTAGGCTACACTCATAAAAAAAGAAAAACAGACACATACACACACACACACAGGCAGAGACAGACAGAGATACGCATAAGCGCATGCTGAGAGAGTCGCTGGCAAGTGAAAATGATTTCCGTTTCCTGTTCATTAAACTGTCCAAAAAGAAAGCGCAAGGGATGTACATACTTCAGCACATACATACTTACATACTTACATACACACATACATACATAGTCATCAGTTACTGCATACTGAATAGTGTACACTCATCGCTGGCCACATAATGTAACCAAAAGCGAGAGCCAAAAAGTGAGACGCTGCCTGTGTTTTTTTTTTCTTTTTTTTTTTTGATTTTATTTTATTTCGCTTACTTTGCTAACGTTACGCAATTTCCTCTCTTACTCTGTCTCTCTATATATATTTATATATATTTGGCATATGCTCACACACACACACACACACACACACAGACACACATATGTAGAGAGCAAGAGAAGCAGGCAAAGATACAGCTAAACTTTGGCCGCTAATGTTTTTTTTTTTTTTTTTGGCTAAGATATTTTGCTAACTAAAGAAACTAATTCGCCAATTTCAGTTGTCATTTTTGCCTGTTGCTGTTACTCTCTGCTACTCTTTGCTCCCCCATTTAGCGCGACTCACTCTAAGCAAGTTTCTTTGGCAGCAGACGAAGAATTTAATTTACATTTTACGCACAAACTTCATGTGAATGTGAAGAACAATGTGAATGACTCTTTTGTTACTTTTATTGTTGTTCTTGTTGCTTTTGGCAAACGTCGAGTCACGCTACGTATCATATAATGAATTTTGACGATTTATATATATTTCAGTACGTGCGATAAAAGTTAAACAGTGCAAATGATTAATAACATTGAACAAATATATCTATGTATAATTGTCTACCGGGTAACTTACAGTCAGTCAAACAGATAACAGATATAGACATTTGTATTGCACGCTTGGCTACCGGGTATTTAACAGTTGAATGCACACTAACCTATTAATCTAATTGATTAGTCAAACGTTTAACTAGCAGCATAGCTCAAAACCAAAAGGTCAAAGAACAACAGCAACAACAACAACTACAAGATGAACAACAATCTTATTCAAGGTCTAAGTGTACATTTTTCTACTCTATAATCTCTTTGCAATTTATGAGAGTATTTAAGTTGCAGTTTTGACAACAATATATCTACAATTTTATATATACATATATGTACATATATACAGTAAAAACTCTCATAGCGAACATCTCTAATAAGCGAAAACCTCACTTAAGCGGAGACTTCTCTTGGAAGAACTCGTACACTCTACGGAACAAATGAAACTTGTCAGACTCAATGTGTTCATTGCAAAGAGTTTTTACTGTATTGTTAACAATTGAAAGGCATAAATAATGAAAAATACTGCGAGTGTTAGTTCGTACCAGGTAAATAAACAGAACCAATATTAGGTAGAATTCTATTGAAAGCGATTAAAGCGAGAACAGATTTGAGTTTATTTTTATTTTTATTTCTATTTTTTTTCTTTATATTTGTTTTGTATATTTTAGTATTTTTATTTGTTTGTTTTTTTTTTGTATTTTTTTTATTTGTTTTCTTCAACTTTGTCTTTGTTTTTCATCTGTTTGTGCCTTTTGTTTTATGATTAATTGAAAGTGGCGCCGCATGACACCATCATGTGTGGGCGTTAAACACGCCTCCAGTATATTAGCAACCCCTTCCTCATAATGCTAATAATGATGATGTCCAGTCCATCAAAATAAAATATAAAGCAGCTGTTCTACAGAGGATCACCGACTGTTACTAATTGCAATTTGACGGTTTGTTTTTTTTTTGTTTTGTTTTTTTTTTTTTTGCAGTGATTTTTCAACAAATTAATTGCATAGATAATTGTAGTGTACAATGGCGTACACTCAGAGAAAAAAAAAACACTTTTGTTTTGTGTATTTTGTAAAATTCATGCAAATTACTTAAATGTATCTTAAAGATATTTGCAAAGTTAAACTGGTAAAAATGCTGAAATAGAGAAAATTGGAAATTGTATAATTTCCCTATTTATTATCAGAACTGCATCAAATTTTGACAGACCCTACAAATTAATCCACACTATTAGTGTACTAACAGACATACATCTTACTTAATAGTTGCACTTGTAATGAGCTGTTGAAAATGATTTTGTTCAATTTCTGCGTGCATTGTAGAAGCTTGTCAAAAATCTAAAATGTGCTTACGCTGCCTGCAACTACTAGAAACACTCTGCAAAGTTTGAAAACTCCAGCACTTATAGTCGCCGAGATCCAGAAGTTCATACAAACAGACGGACACCCAGTCATATCCCAAAGTCATAATACTCTTACTCTACAGCTACTGGATATAGATATACTGTGTGGTGGCTAGACAAATTCTCTGGGATAAATAATATGTTTGAATTCTAATCATTGACTTTCCCATCAACGGAAAACAAGTAAAACCCGTAAGAAGAAGAAATTCGTTTAGTTTGGAAATGAAATGAAATAAAATGTGATTTACTTGCATTTGATTTTATGTGGAAAATTTTTTCCAATTTGAAATAGAGGAGAGTTCATAGTAGGAAATGAGCAATGAGAAATGAGGGAAATGGAAAATAGAAAATGAAAAAATGGGAGTGTCATTTCCACTTAGCGGCATTTCAACTGTAGTATATAAAGTAGCAAAATTTTCCCCCTATTTAATGTCTTACGGCGATCCCTTTGCATTTATTTGGCTGTCACATCTTAAACGATGGCAGCAACAGTAGCAATAGTAGCATCAGCAGCAGCAGCGGCAACATTGAACTGCAGCAACAATTGAGTTGGACTGAAGCTGTCAGTCCATCAGAGTTCATCATTAGCTTTTCTTGACTTTCACTTTGACGCGTTTTTCCTCAGTGCGCTCACTAATTTTCCGGATGCAGCTCGTTCTGCTTTCAGGTTTTTTTTTTCGAAATTTTTTTTTTGTTTTGTGTCGTTTGCCCGCATCATTGCAACTTCCTTGTTATGCTGACCCTTCCCGTCCCCTCTATCTCTCTATATCTAGCACTTTGTTGCTCTTAAACTATGCCACCCCATGCTTAAGTGACAATGACCTTTGTTTAGGGCACAGATTTAAAATACAAATAGAATAAGAATTTTGTATATTGAAAATATTTTGCACAAATTATTTCAATGCTATTTGAATGACCTGCATAATGCAAATGTCCGATCATCTGGCAATTAGTTTGAAACTCCAAAACTATGACTGCTAGAAACTTGAATTTTGGTATATAGGTTGCTGTATATTATACACTGATCCAGTCTATTTTAAATTTTTGGATGTCAGATATTCTTATCCTAGGAATTTTGCAAAATCTATAGACTTTATTTTTTTTTTTTTTTAGGGTACAGGGTATATATAACTTTCCTTAGTGATGGTGATAGTGATATACGCTAATAATAAAATTAGAAAATGAACAGAAAGAAGATTCATTAAATGACATTTAAGTTATTATAATAACTGCTATTATTATTCCCATTATTATTATTCGTATTATTCCTATTGCTATTGTTATTGTTATTGTTATTGTTATTGCTGTGTTATTATTGACATTTTGCTTCAAATTGTATTCGCTTGACGGTGCCAAGGCAGAGTGGTTCGACTAATCTGCTAGCTGTTCCACTGATTTGATTGTGATTAATGGTCTGACCCACTGCCGCCGGTGTCTCCCAAGCTAAGCGACAATGCGATATGCTCGTGCTCGTGTTCATGCTCGTGCTTGTGTTCGCATTTCGTGTTCATGTTCGTGCCTGTTTTGTTTAGTATCTGTTTCATCTCGTTCAACTCAACTATCTTCTCTTTCATCTCACTCTCTCTCTCTCACTGTCTGTCTCTCGAGTTTTTATACTGCTCTGTGTGATTCAGCATTTGAATCTATTATTTCGATTTCCTGCAGCATATCAAACGCTTTTATCCACGCCTTACTCTCTGCTTCTCCTCTGCTCACTTCTTGCCTTACTTCTATATGCATTCCTTTTCGTCGATCCCATGTTCATGACTGCTGCCTCTCCTCCACACATACACACACATACACAACCACTCAGCGAGATTCGTCCAATCGTCCGTCCGATTGTCCACTCATCCCGTATCCCGTATGTATGTACCGCATTCCCTTGGCTGGATTTTAATTTATAGCTCGCCGTCACATATCACATGACATACCCTACAGATCGGCCTGAAGTCAGTCAACTAACTCTCCTACCACCTGCTTTGGTGCTATGGGAATTTGGGAATTCAAGTGGAATGTGGACAATGGACTATGGACAGTGGACTGTGGACTGTGAACTGTGGACAGTGGAGAATGGAGAATGAGAAATGATGGGATATCGAATGTGTGGAGTGTGGCGCTGTTTAATGTATCGAAATTTATTTTACGTTTCTAAATAAATTGACTTCTAAATAATGTGAAAGCAGTATCATTTGCTTACTGCTCTGCTCTGCTCTGCACACGACAGTAATATAAATCTTGCATATTTATAATATTATATATATATATATATATATATATATACGATTTATATATGGTAGTTCATCTATTATTAAGCTCTATGCTCTATGCTCTATGCTCTATGCTCTCTAGAAATTGAATCATTAAAGACTTAAATCGTTGCTCATCCTATGATGATAGATAACAGTAAATAAAAGTCAGGAACTTGTCAAGTCACCAAATTCATTATCTGTCCGCTACGTTATAGATCTTGTAGTATATATAATATATAATTAAATAATAATTATGAGTCTCTCAACATCATCATGACACTTGTGTGTCAATCAAACTTTGAGCTTTGATAACAAAATAAAAAAAAATATATTTCAAAGAAAAGTATCGATTTTGCAGTTTAAGCCAGTGAAAAAAGTATCTGAAAGATACTTTAATTCTTGTTTAAGTATGTGTATCTAGCACATGTTTATTTTTGCAAAGTGTATATTTACATTCGGTTTTAGTATGTTGACGAAACAGAACAAGCAACAAAAAAAAAGTGAGCGGCCTGCTCAAAGGGGCATAAAAAATGAAGAAGAAGAAGAAGAAAAAAAAAACAAGAAGCGATTTTTGCCCTGTTGGCAGCTTTGTTGGCTCTGGGCCCGAAAATTGAAATCGAAGCCATAAAGTAACATACAAACACCTGCAACAAATATAAGTATTAAACACCAGCAACAAGAACAACAGCAGCAAAAAGAAACATGAAGACAATGAAACAGAACAAAAATGTTTGCCATTGTCACAGAGTTGCGTTTGAGTTTGAGTTTGAGTTTGAGTTCGCGTTCGAGTTGAATTTGAAGTCTATTGAGCAACAGACGGATTCGATACCGTTGCTTGAGAGCCGTTTCCGTATCAGTATCCGCATCCGTATCCGTATCCGTAATATCCGTGTTAGCCCATATCAGTATTCAATTGGTCTTGCCAGAATAAGGGAGAAGGTCGCGTAGATAAATGTTGCTAGTGCCAGGAACTCGGCGACAGGCAAAAATTCTATAAGCACTGGAACTGTGCCTTGGGCAATAGAGAAGGGGCAAAACGTAGACACTGGATGAGGGTCAGGTGAGGCATAGGTTGAGCGACAGGATGCGAGCGAGGGTGAAGGCTAAAGCGAGAGTCAAGCACAAAAGCGAGAGCTGACAGGGTGACCGCCAGGGTGACCACCAAGGCGAGCGATAAAGTAAGCAATACATGGGAACTATGGGAATGAGATAAGGATAAGGATAAGGATCGGATATGGGGACCGAATAACCTGTAATTTGATTTGCTGCTTTCGCAAATGTGATAAATAAATAAATGAAAATGTTGCCCAATTGATTTATGTTTATGTTTATTTTTGTTTTTCTTACGATTTTTTTCTTTCTCTTGTATTTTTATTTTTTCCTTTTTGTATTTTTTTTCCATTGTTTGTTTGTCAATAAGTAAACAAATCTTATATATATGTATATGTATATGTGTGTGTATATGTATATGTATATGTGTGTCATTTTTTGCAAGTTATTCTCTCTCTCTCTCTCTCTCTCTCTCTCTATCTCTGTCCCTCTTTCGCTTACTGTGACTCTGTCGCTTCGCCCTTAATCTTTTTAGCGCGCTGCGTTGACCAAAATTTAAAAAATAAGTAAAGCAAAAAAAAGAAGAAAAATATGAAACTTGCAGAAGAAATAAGAACCAGAACAACAACAACAACAACAACGACAAGAAGTGGAAGAAGAAGCAGCAGCAGAATAAGAACAAGAGCAACAGCAACAGCAAAAATTGCTGCAGAAAGCAAAAATCATAAAAACTTCACCTATTAACACAATTGCTGTTCCTTATTACACACACACACACACACACATACACATACACATATGTACACATACATACACATACAGTGAGTCAATGATGTGCGAGTATTTAACTTAAATAAACACAGAGGAAAAGAGAGAAAGAGAGAGATATAGAGAGAAAGAGACACAATTAAAAGCTCACATGACCACAGTAAAAGTGGGTAAAGTGTGCGAGAGAGAGAGCGAGAGAGAGTGAGAAAGCGCAAGCTTAATGCTAGAGAAGTAACTGCATAAAGAAAACGAAAAGTTTGAAGCAGTCGCAAGAGAATCGCAAAGCCAACAAAAAAACAAAAAAAAAAAAAAAGAAAAAATAGAAGCCGCTGCCGTCGTAGACAACGGCGACGACAGAATGATAAACTGCAACTTTGCGCGGCATAAAGATATAGATATACATATATACAAATATATATATACATATATAATTGTAACTGTTCACTGTCGGAAGAAATCAAAAAATCTCTTGTTACCTGCCATTGCCCTGAGCGTTGCCATTGCGCAGAGTCATTGAATTATTAACACAATTTGTCGCACGCCAATGGCAATGGCAAAAGCTACACAATGGTCAAGCACTGCTCAAAGTCGGCTAAGTAAAGAGCCGGCTAAAACTAGCAGCAACAGCAGCAGCAGCAGCAGCAGTAGAAGTAAATTTGAGTTGTCTAAAGAAATTCTTCTTCTTGTTGTTGTTTATATATATATATATTTTTTTATTTTATTTTGTGTTTTTTTTTTTAATTTTTTTTTGTTCCGTTTTGCTGAATTGTTGAACAGCTGCTGGGCCAATGGCAAAGTACACAAAGCTCTGAACTAGTTAGTTATAAGCATGTACTAAACGCGACCTCAGCATTGTGCTCCATTAAATCAAGTAAATATATGTAGAACCTTAAAGATATTTACATATATAAAGACGTACATACATACATACATACATATATACATACATATAGATGTATATGTAACTATTTATTATATCTTGGGATCGAGACTAGACTGTAATTTAATGCTTTGATCTATGTCTTCGCTATGATTAAATGTCTTTGTATTTCAAGATGCTCTATCTATCTATCTCTATCTCTATCTCTCTCTCTCTATTTCTATATACTCTCAGTGTCCCTTGTCTACATTTGAAGTTCAGTTGTTTAACCAGTTGTTGTTGCTGTTGTTATTGCTGTTGTTGTTGCTGTTGTTATTGCTGTTGTTGTTGTCACAAGGGGCTTGTTATTATATTCTTTGCCATTGTGTTGATCTAATCTTTCAAGTTGCTTTTTCTATTTACTTTTGTCTATTCCTGTCTATTGATCTATCTCTCCCTATCTCTCTCTATATCTCTCTATATCTCTCTCACTCTCTGTCTATTTATTTCTTCTTATCTTTAACACTCCCGCTTTACCTCTCTCTCTCTCTTGCTCCTCTTCTCTCTCTCTCTCTCTCTCCCCTCCTTCTCTCTGTTACTCTTTCCCTATACTTACGAAAAGAAGCTTCTCTCTCCATTTTTCTCTATCTTTCTATTCATATTTTCCCTCTCCTTTCTCTCTCTCATTGTCTTGTTCCTCCATAATATTCTTCAAGTGATAAATAGTGATCATCAGAGCATAATATAAAAAATATTTCTCCAAAGCATAAGCTCCATTTCTTCTCATATCATTCAGTTTTTTTGTATATATTTCAAATCTGAAACAAATCAAATTAAGCTGCAAATTTTTAACTTGCTTCATTCGTATCGATCATTTTCTATATGATCAGCAGAGAGAGAAGTGAAGTGAAAAGAGAGAGTGAGAGTGAGAGAGAGAAATGGAAATGAGAATTGTTATTGTAGCGCGTGCTTTATGCTTACGTATTGTATTGTATTGCATTGTATTGTAGGTATCCTTACTTGTTTTTTATATCATTATTCTCATTCTGACATAATACGCACCTGATGCCGTCAACGCAACCATGGCAAATTGGCAGACATTTTGTATGGTAGGAGAAGGTGGGATGCTTCATTCCTCTGACTCTGACTCTGGCTGTGGCTCTGACTCTGGCTCTTGGTTGTGGTATGTTAAGGCAATTCTCATACCTACTGTGGCCTTACTGTTGATGTTGCTGTTGGTCATGGAAGTTAGCTCACACACACATATATATATATATGCACACACAGAGAGCTAAGAGCCAACATAGCTTTGGGTATGCAGAGAGACGCACAAAATTCAACATCTACTGGTTTTCCGCGCGCACATTAGGGCGGCTTTGTGAGGCGCGCAATAAATTCAGCTCAAAATGATTTTTTTTTCGGACGGGGGGATAAAATTGAGTAGGGGCAAAGTGTGTAAGTCTCTATGTTGTATACATATTTGTGTGTGTGTGTGTCTGTGTGTGTGTGTGTATATGGCAGGCAAGCCAGCCAAAAAAATGAGATGGTATGGAGATTGGTTCGTGATTGGCTCAGTGGGCCTGCTATCAACTCCTCATCTTCTCATCACAACAACTCATCCTCAGCATTTACTCCACACCTAAAGCACCTAAAGCACCACGAGCATATCTCATCATCCTCTCTCTATCTCTCTCTGTCTCTCTCACTCTCTCTCTCTCTCTCTCTATTGCCCTTGCTGACTGCACATTTCAATTTCAAGTTATGATGACGACCAAAATGGCGCTACCAATTTCCATGGCTATAGTAGCCTGTACCGCTAATGAAAACGGACAGGTGCGTCTAGTCTCTCTCTCTCTTCTCTCTCTCTCTCTCTCTCCTCTCTCTCTCTCTCTCTTTTGTATATTTTCTTCTTTATACTGTTTTTATTCTGATTTTCATTTTTTTTTTTTTGGTTGTGAAAATCTGTAATGGCTTTAGGCCGTTTCGCTTGGCATTTCTAGCTTTTGCTTACGGCAATTTGGCAATGACGCGGATTGAATTGGGATTTTCTTGCTACAGACTCTTGGCTCTATGTACATACATATATCTATGCATATAAATAAGACATGTCTGTCTGTTTTTTCAGTCTCTATATATTTGTTAACACTTATCAAATTTACAAAAAGAAAAACAACAAGAGGAGAAAAAAGAAAAGAAAAAAAAAAACAACAACAACATCATCAAAATCAAAGTCATTTATTGGCATTTAACTAGAAAGGAAGCATGAGCACAAAAACTTTGAAATGAAGTTTGGACAACAACTTTTCGGATACTTTATCTAATTTCTTTCTCTATTGAGTTATGAAATGTTTTTTTTTTTTTTTTTTTTAATGTGCCTGCCGATAGTCCGGCAATTGCTGCGTTTCATTATGAAATTTCTATAGAAATAAATGTATTTGAAGTTTGTTATATTCATGTCTTAAAATCAAGCTAAACATTTTGTTTTCTCTCTCTCTTTCTCTTTCTATCTTCCTCTCTCCCTCACCTTCACACACTCTGAGCAGCATTGATTATAATAACAAGTAAGCAAAGTTAATCGTCAGCTTGCGGATTTCAGACATTTGCAAGATTGAAGAAAAAGTTTTTGTATGCAAAAAGTTATTTTTTCATTGATTGTTCCTATGGCAGCTATATGTTATAGTAGTTCGATTTGTAGCTAATTTGACTGAAATACTTAAGTCATAAGTAAACTTTTATTTTGTAAGTTTCAGCTGAATAGCTTAGCCAACAAAAAAAATTTCTCATATAAAAACTTAATTTTCTACCGATCCTTTCTATGACAGCTATACGTTATAGTTGTCCGATTTAAAGAAAATTTTGCTGAAATATATAAATCATTAGTAAGCTCAAATTCTGTTAGTTTCAGCCGAATAGCTTAGCAAACAAAAAAATTTGTTATACAAAAACTGAATTTACGACCGATCCTTTCTACTGCAGCTTTTTGTATAGAAGTCCGATTTGTAGCAAATTTTGCTGACACATACAGCTCAGCTATAAAGTCAAATCCTGTAAGTTTCAGCTGAGTAGCTTAGGCCAAAAAAAAAAAGATTTTCATATAAAAACTCAATTTTCCACCAATCCTTCCTATGGCAGCTATATGTTATATAGTTCCAATCTCCTCCATTACGATTTATATACAACTTATGGTCAGAGGTAATATGTTTGCCAAGTTTCAAGCAGTTAACTTGGTGCGTGTGCAACTCATTGGAGTTGTAACTGCAGATTTTGTTGCTGATCAAGAATATATATGTATATGGTTAACTCTGCCTTTTATGCATTGCAAAATTGCTGCGCAAAATTAATATAAGCTTGTAAGATTATAAAACAGTTAAGTATTTTATATATATATATATATACATATATGTTCAAACTGATGTCTGGAGACAATTAAGTAAATTGTGCATATAATTAAAGTACTATGTAAACGTTGTATTAAAGGCTTTGCCCGTACTTTGAAATTGGACTCTGTTCACAAATGAATAGCTAGATATATGTCGACTACAGTTAAGTATATATATATATATATATATATTTATATATATGCATATATAAAAGGTTGTAAGTCTGTCAGTTTATATGAGTGAGCTCTGTAGTAACATGTCTTTCTGTCTGTCCCTTTATCTGTCCCTCTGTCAGTCCGTCCCTCTGTATGTTTCTTGCTTTGTTGTTAGCTTGTTTTCCACTTTTTTTTAATGTTTTTTTTTTTGTTTTTTGTTTTTTTTTTTTTTTTTTTGCGCACTTTTCCGCTTGCCGCATCTAAGCCAACGAATGCGTGCGTGATGAGCTTTTTTTTATTTTTTTTTTTTTGTGTGTGTGAAAACTGGTTTTACTGATTTTCAATTTCAATTGTCTTTTAAGTTCAGTTAGAGAGGCAGCCTGGCGGTACGTGCAAGCGAGACAGCGTTACAGGGGAAATGAAAAAAAAAAAAAGAAAAAAAAAGATAAGCGCGAGTAAAGCAGACTAGAGCGCTAGAGTAGGATATAAATGCAGATGCGTCTCTCTCTATGTGTGTGTGTGTGTGTGTATTTGTGTGCCTCTGAGTGTATGTGTGTGTGTGTGTGTCTCTATTTGTGCCATTTTTATTTGCGCACATTAGCAATTTCTTTTGTTGAATGGCTGCGTTGCCGACATCGTCGCAGGTCGCGTCCGTCTGTCTGTCCGTTCGTCAGTTCGTCTGTCTGTCTGTCTGTCAGCCTGACATTCTCTGCTTGCGACCATCGCATCTATCTTCTTTCTCTCTCTCTCTCTCTCGCTGTGTATTTGTTCATTCTTGTTGTTGCTGCTCCGCTCAACTCTACACTCTACGCTTCACTTTTCACTCGACATGCTCCACTCTAAACGCAGACGACGACGACAGCAGCAACAGTAGCAGCAATAGCAACAGCAACAGCAACAGCAGCAGTAGACATTGTGGCTCTGGCTTTGACTCTAACTGTGGCTGTTGTTTTGTGGCTTCTTTGTGGGCTGATTTTCCACTTGGTTGTGTAGCGTAGCTGACGCCTCCCCACTCAACAACCTTTCCCAGCCACCTTTCCGCAAGCTCACCAAAAGCCACCACAATAGCTCAACCCTGGCGCAGCTGACGCTGCCACTACCACTGCCACTACCACTACCACTGCCAAAGCCTCAGCCTCAGCCTCAGCTTTAGCTTTAGCTTTAGCTTTAGCTTCTGCCTCTTCTCATCTCCCTTTCTCTCACTCTCTCTATCTCTCCCTTGTACTCTCATCATCTTATCATCTGTTGCCACTTATTATGATCTTTGCTGCCATTGTATTTTATTGTGGCTCATTTTTTTTTTTCATACATTATTATTTTGCTTTTCACTTTCGCTGTTGCTGCCGCAGTCGCAGTCGCTGTCGCAGTTAGCAGTCACAGCTCGCAGTTAGCTATCACTGTCGTAACTCTCAGTGCTCACAGTCACAATTCGCTGTCTCTTCGTGCATTTCATTTGTGCTTTAATTTATTGTAATCTCTGCTCGAATGTTCTATTTTTTTTTTCTCGTTTCTTTCTTTTCTTTTCTTTTTTTTTTCAATTTTTATTTTATTTGATTTTATTTTATTTTATTTTTTTCGTTTTGCTTAAAATTAGATGCGGTAATTCTTTGAGGAGTAGCGCTGCTATAGCTTTTGTTATATAGAGAAGTAAATACATCATTTATTATTGCCATTGTGTAATGCCTAATACTGAAATAATGACCAAGATTGTATAAAAATGAATGCTTCATGTCCGTGTCCGACTCCGAGTTACAGTCTCTGTCCCTCAATTTGTGTCCGAATCCCAGTTCCAGTCCGACGAATCCCAATTGGCGTCCAAGTTTGAGCTAAAGCTCAAAGTTAAAAGTAAATAAATCCAACATGAATATATTGTCAATGATTGACTTTCAAATACCCGGCACTTGAAATAAAAAGCGTTGCAGATTCTATATATTATATAGATATGCTTGAAATTTGACATGCATAGTTTATATTGCTCTAAGCTGTATATATAATGGAATGAGCCAAATCAAACCACTATATCATATAGCTGTCATAGGCAGGATCAGTCACAAATTTACTTTTTGTATAAAAAACTTAATTGTTTTGTAAGATAATTAACTGAATTTTCCAGAATTTAAGTATAGTAATGAATAACACATGTCTGTAAAATTTGGTTTAAGTCGGACAACTATATCGCATAGCTGTCATAGACAGGATCGTTTGTAAATTGAGTTTTTATATGAAAAACTTTTGTGTTTGTCAATTTTTTCGATTGAAACTTGCAAGACTTGAGTTTGGCGGCGACTTACACATGTCTGCAAAATTTGATTCGCATCGGATCACTATATCATCTAGCTGTCATAGGAATAATTGCACAAAAATGAATTTTTCTAGGTAAAAACTTTTCGATAATATCAATAATAACATTTCCAGTATATTAAAGTATAAGCTGCAAACCTTTAACTCGATTTAAGCCACAACAAATAAAAAAAAAAAGAAAATTATTTTAATAAATTATTAATCAATATTTATATTTTAATCTGTTTCATTGCAGAATTAATGGTCAAAACTTGAATTGTAATGCGCTTGGATGAAGGTGTTGAGCAGCAAGGAATTCCACAATTTATTTCTCATCACAGATATTTTAACAGAATTATATATACATATATACAAACGTTTTATATATATGTATGTATGTATGAGTATGAGAATCTAAAGTGCAATATTAATTTTATTTTTTGAGTGCTGATAAAAAGTTGACGACGTTGCCGCCCGCAAAAGGCGACGGCAAAAGTTCACATAAAGCGGCAAAAAGTTTTTCAATTATTGTAAAAAGTGTTAAAAACGGCGACCAACTTAAACGCAGAAAGTAGAGAGACTGAGAGTGGGAGAGAAACGTAGAGAGAGAGAGAGAGAGAGAGAGAGAGAGTATAAAGAGTTTGACTCTACGAATATCGTATAATCGTTGAAGCAGCAGCAGCAGGCAACAAACACAGAAAATAAAAGAGAAAGAGAAAATCCAAAAGAAATTATATACAAAACTACAGATATATATATATATATATATATATATATATATATATATATGTATATATTTATGCATATTTATATCAAAAGAGAGTGAGAGAAAGAGAAATCCATCAGCGAAAAGCTGATTAAACTGCAATAATTTGATTCTGGATTAAAATCAATCAACATTAATTTGTGTTTTTCTTTAATTGGTTTTTGTGTGTGTTGAAAATAATAATAAAAAAAAAAACAAACAAAAAAAAAAAATACTAAAAATTAAATATATAAAAAAAATAAATAAATAAAAATTAAAATAAAAGTTCATTTCATTATTTCGTTAGAGAGTGCAATACAATACAAAAAAGAAAAGCGAGGAGAGGAGCAAGAAGTGAAGTGAAACCATTTGAGGCGAGGTAGACCAGTGCGAAGCGGCAGACCAGTGCGCTGGAAAGTGGTTTTCAAGTACTGCAAAACTTCCATTTCACAAAACAACAACAAAAAAAAAATTAAGAAAAACCCCAAAACTAAAACAACTACAACTACAAAAAAAAATCAAAACGAAAGAAAGATAAAAACAAAACAGAACAGAAAAAAAAGAGCAACGAAAATAAAGAAAGAAAAAAACTAACAAGTGGCCAAAGACGACGCCAAAATGAATCGGAGGCCCGTGGGCATTGGATTCGGATGCGGCCGCAAACCACCCAACAATGCTAAGATGCGTTCACGATGGCCGCCACCAGCAGCTGCAACAGCAGCATTAGCAGCAGCAGCAACAACAACAACAGCAACAACAGCAGCAGCAACAATGTTGCATATATCAGCGACAACAGCAACAACATTAACTTGTTCGCCAACAACGAGAACGACAACAGCAACTGCAACTGCAACTGCAACAGCAACAACGACAACAAATGCAACAGCAAGAAGATCAGCAGCAGCAGCAGCAGCAGCAACAACAACAGAAACCAGAGAACAACAAATACAACATCACAGTCGCAAACATTGCTACAGCTCACGTCGCAGTCCACAATTGAGCGCAATTGTCATCCTTCTATTGGCCATTGTGGCCTTAAACAATCTAGATAACTTCCTGACACCGGCGACAGCAGCGCTGCTCGGCGAATCTCGTCTACGACCAAGTCAAACAGGTAAGTTTCCCCATAATTATTATTATAATTAAGATAACAATAATAATGATGTTAATAATGATGATAATGATAATGATAATGATGTGAATGATAAACTAATGTTGCCGATAAAATGTATCAGCAGAGCATTAAATGGTTTCCTTCCCTTTTTTGGACATGTGACAAGTCACATTAACACTTGCCACCAGAAATTAATGCATAAATCAGCTTTCCTTTTGTCCACTTACTTAATGTATATGTCTGTGTGTGTGTGTATACTGTGTGTGTGTGTGTGTGTATGTAGCGGTAAACAGTATCTGGATGTGTCACTTGAAAACTGTGCAAATTCATTGCCCGTCATAATTTGCCCGCAGCATGACCAACATTTCATAAACTTACGCATAAAGATGCCAGCAGGCAGACAGAGACAGCAAATAGCAAACAGAAAGAGATAGTGCTATGTATGCTATATCAGAGAAATTTGAGTATAATGGAAAGGAAAGATAAGCAGTGCGGGAAATGGCAATGAAGTTAAAGTTGAAGTTGGAGATGAAGATGAAGATGAAGTTGCAGATGGAGATGGAGATGGAGAAGGAGATGAAGATGAAGATGCGATGCCATGAAATAATAGGCGATGCCTCTGGGGGCTAATGCTGTTGGCAAATGCCGGCCTAAGCCTCCCTAAGGCTTCATCTTTTTTTTTTTTTTTTTTTTTTCTTATATTTTCATTTTTTTTTTTTTTTGTTCCATTACCCAAAATGATGATGAAAAGTGAAAAGATGGAAATAAAAGTAAGATATATAAACAGCAGTTGAAAAATTTGCCTAAATTTAGGAGAATTATTAATACTCTACAAATGTAAAAGATAAAGTTATCACTACCCGGCACGAAATAGGGTATATTGGCTGTATAAAAAACTATAAGCGAAAATTTAGTAAGTGTATATTGAAGTCTATATAGTAAATAAACTGAAATTAAGCAGAAAAGAAACTAAATTTAAATTAAGATTTATTTCGACTATTAACAAAGCTAAAAATGACTGTAGTCTCAATGGCAATGAAAGTTAAATTTCTATGACATTAAATATTATATGATAATTATAATTATATAATATTTATCTGTATATAAAAACATGATGCCACAAAAAAAAAAATAAAAAAATAAAACAAAATTAACTTCAATTTAATGAAACGAATTAAAAGATTTGAACAATCCCAAAGAGAGTTGAAGTTTACATATTATATGTATATATATTTTTTCTCAATCCCTTTTGCTTACAATTTTTGTATTTTTTTTTATTTTTTATTATTATTATTTTGCAAGGTTTGCATAATATGTTTCCCGTTGCCCGAGACTATGTAAATACAACAATGTGTATTACTTGGAAAAGACATTTTTTTATACGCTATTAAAAGGATTTATTTTTCAGCTGTCTGTCTGTCTTTCTGTAGATCTCTGAAAGTACAAACGCTAGGGACTTCAAATTCCACATCTAGTCTGCTGAGATAGATTAAGTTTATTTTAAATAAAACTATTTTTTTTTTTTTATATTTATTTATATGTAAGGCTGCAGGGTATAATAGTGCCACATGTATTCTGTAAGATTTAAAATAGTTTGTTGTAGCTGCTGCTGCTGCTGTTGCTGTAGGGCAATTGACTATGGAGACCATAACTGTAGGGAATTGACAATTGTGCTTCTCTCTGTTCTTCTATCTCTCTACTTTCTTTCTCATTTCTCGTTTCTCGGTTCTTTATACTCTTCACTCAACACTTACCGTGCACATGGTACGAGCTTGAACATAACAGTTACGCATACATATCTGTCTACACCCGCAACACACTCGTCGTCGCACCCAAAATGTCCACAGTCTCTGTCTCATCATGCTCATTGTACCCGTCGGTTGTACTGCCCTTTGAAAGCAACGTAATCGTACACCAATTCATAGGCAAGTATGCGATGAGCTCTTGTTGCTGTTGTTGTTGCTGCTGTTGTTGCTGCTGTAATCACTTTTGTTGCTCGTCGTCGTCGTTGTTGTCGTTGTCTTTTAATTTTTTGTTTGCCATACTTCTTGTTATTATTGTTGTTTTATTGTGTTGTTGCTTTTGTTGCAGTTGTCTTTGCGTTTGCCATTGCCTCAAATTATGAATCAGGAAGTCTTAATAAGCACAATTTCAAGTTGTTACTCACACACACACACACACACATTGTGTTGTTGTTATTGCTGTTGTTATTGTAGTTGTTGTTCTTGGTATTGTTGTAATTCTTATTGATGTAGTTTTAGTTGTCATTGTAGCTGTAAATTCTGTTGTTGCTACTGTTGATGTTACTGCAGTCGCTCTTCTTGCTGTTGTTGCTGCTGCTTGTTGTTGTTGTTGTTGTTGTTCTAGTTGTCAAGTTCAACTAAATATTATCAATTAAATTCGACTCGCGTTTCATTGTTTTAGCTGACACATACACACACACACACACACACACAGTCAGCTATACAAATGTAATGTGGGGGCAGCAGTTGTTGTTGCTGTTGTTGTACTTGTTATTGTTGCTGCTGCCGTTGATTTTAATTAAGTAAAATGTTTAATGTGTGCCACAGATTTGTATATGTCTTGCTGCAGGCAATTGGAGGTTGCCCCGCAATATTGGACAACTAACATTGACAGTCAGACAGAGAGTGAGAGAGAGTGAGACAGAGAGATAGTGAGAGTGAGAGCGCGAGATATTTATAATGTTAATTTCAGAGTAACTTTCCAATTGCCTTAAGTGCAGCTTACAATGTATAATTGCAAACGTCTGCTTCTTCTTCATATTTACATATAGAGAAATTATATATAGAAATTGATCAACAAAATGAAATTAGCTCTAAAATTCAACAAAAATTAATAATATAGCAAAAGTTGTGAATATGCGACAGTAAATTAACCGTAAGGCTATAGGGACGAAAATTAAAATTCACATAACTTAAATATTTATTAACGGATCGGGACCAAATTTTCGTAGAAACTTTACAATAGTCAATATTATAAGTGTGCTAAAGTACCGATTTCTAGCTTTAAAATTGTATCTATAATAAGTAAATTTGTAGTCTAATGTTCGATTTATAACGCCTTTAAGGGGCGTGACATAACAACTTAAGCACATTGAATCTGCCTGGAATAGATACAAGCACATTGCAAAAGATTTGAATGCGCTAGCTCTTATAGTCTCTTAGATCCAAAACCTTAAATAGACAGTCACGTGGACATCCGAAAAGTTAGACATGAAAACTTGATCCAATCAGCTCAGCTGTAGATGCTGAGCATTAATATGATCTGCCACGGCTTCTTAAGGACATGCAAAACATTTCCTGATTACACAAAGTTAACATCTGGCTACCGGGTATAAAAAACTAATAAAAATCTCAAAAATTTTTACCTGATTTGACATAGCAAGCGCAAAAGCACGATCAATGTCGTATAATAAAACAAAAAAAAACTCAAAGCATATGCAAATTTGCTATGTATTTACATACTACACATACATATATGTATGTCTGTGCATGTCTCAGCATGTCTGTGCCTGCATGCATGCATGTATGGGTAAGAACATTGCTATACAGCACGTAGTGTTAAATTTTGATGTGCACCTGATTTGAATTCTTGTCATAATCGCATATCCAGTTATTCGCGTAACATCTCCGGCCTCTGACTCAGCACCAAAGGGAAAGAGAGAGCAGGAGAAGTAGTGAAAGAGATGCAGATATGTTAGTGAGTTGGTCAAGTGACAAACTGCGTGACAAAGCGGCAGTCAACATGCAGTTTCATTCACATCTATCATTTGCTTCACATCTCTGATTGTTTCATCTTCTTGTCTAGCAACTGTTGCTGCTGTTGCTGTTGTTGCTGTTGTTGCTGTTGTTGCTGTTGTTGCTGTTGTTGCTGTTGTTGCTGTTGCTACTCTACGACAACAATCAAATCGCAACACAAAGTCATTTAATGCAATTTGCTGATTGCGCTCTATGCTGTGTTATTATTATTGCTGTTGCTTCTCTGCTGTTGTTGTTGCTGTTGTTACTGTTGCTGTTGTTGATGTTGCTGTTGTTGCTGCTGTTACCTTTTGACATTTGCACAGAGTGTTGAACAGAGCTGACAATGCATCATGCTCTCTCGCTCTCTCACTTTACATTTACATGTATATGAATGTATGAGTGTGTGTTTGTGTGTGGGGAAGTCCAAAGAGCAAAAGGCAAAAGAAGAAATGACTTTAATGACATTTAATAAACACAACAGCAACACAACAGCAACAACAATTTGCCAACACAAGCAACCATAAGTCAAAAGGAAGAGCGAGAGAAAGCAACAAAAGCTTTTGGTCGCACACTGCCAAAGCAACCGAAGCGAAGTCAAATTCCAGTTTACAACAGAGACACACACAGTGACAGAAAGAGAGAGAAATATTAAGAGAGAGAGAGAGACAGAGCGAGAGACAGTAAAACTGCAACTGAAATCGCAACTGCAGACAGCAGACAGCATCGCAACGCAACGCAACTGACTTTGAGTTGCAACTATCTCTCTCTCTCTCTCCCTCTCTCGCTCTTACTCGCTGACTCTGCTGCGGCGTCCCTGTCGCTGTCCCTGCAGGTCGTATCAATACTATTGTGCCAGTTACAGACTGACACCCATTAAATCCAGCAACAACAGCAGCGACCTCAAGTGAAGCTGTGACTTGTTTTACAGTCTACGAGAGTTGCCGTTGAAAAGATAGAGAGAGAAAAAGAGAGAGAGAGAGAGCAAGAGATGAGGAAAGAACTGCAAGTCTAGTTATGATGATGTCATCACGCTGCCAGCACACCTTACATACGAGTGTATGTGTAAGTGTGTATGTGTGTGTATGTGTTTGTGTTGTGCGTATAATGATATCAATTTATTGCCAATCGCAGCATAATTCACAAAACAGCTAAACAAAAACAAGTAAGAAAGCATCGACTATAGCTTTTAAAGCTGCAGGAACAAAACAGGGAAATTCGAAATTCCCATAACTTCTATGTTTATCCAGCGATTTGCTTAAAATTTACAGATCTTTGACATTATTATACATTATAAGTATGCTAAAATTCAGATATATAGCTTGAAATTTGTGCCTGTAATGCCTGTTATTTAAGTATCATGTTTAATTTCTGCAGGCATTGAGGGGCGTGAAAAAAAAATCCAAGACAAAACTTGAATTGCCTGCAGCTAAAACAAACATTTGGCAAAAAAAAAAATTGAAGATGCTAGCTCCCATAGTCACTGAAATCCAGGCGTTTAAATGTATATAGGGACGGACATCCGAACAGACAGTTAGGCGTATAGATTTCCGTACAACATACGGAACAAACAGACATTCTTTAGGCATAACTGCTTTTGATGCTGAGCAAGCATAAATATATTTTATGGACTATGCCACGCCTATTTCTGAGCGTTACATGCATTTACAGTTGTCACAGAGTCTTTAACCCAAAGGCTACTGGGTATAAAAAAGTCTCATGACTAACTTTAAAATTAGTATATAATTTTTTTTTTTCTGCTTTTTCGTCTTTTTTCTTCATCTTCCATTATTACTAATATTTTTTTTTTAATATCAAGTTTTGTTTCGATTTACCGTTGGTTTTTGTCATCGTTTGCAACTTTTGTTGTTGTTGTTGCTGTTGTTGATCACATTTTATTTTGTCAGTTCTTTTTTTTGTTTTCTGCAATTGCAACAGCAGCAGCAGCAGCAACAGAAACAACAACTGTAACCGCAGCAATAGCAACAGCAACAGCAAAAGCTGCATCAGCTGCTACTTATGGCTCGTCT
Organism: Zaprionus obscuricornis; assembly: GCA_037044475.1. Classification (NCBI taxonomy): domain Eukaryota; kingdom Metazoa; phylum Arthropoda; class Insecta; order Diptera; family Drosophilidae; genus Zaprionus; species Zaprionus obscuricornis. The sequence goes on from JBAMBR010002043.1 coordinate 25,589, forward strand.
TCTGCTTCATCATCATCAAGTCGCACAGCGGTCAGCGGGTGGTAAATTCTATGCACTTGGCGTTTGCCAGCTGAATTTGTGGGTGGTGAGTTTTGGTTCCCTTTGACTGCTGACAGCAAAAGTTAACTGCGTGCTGCACATGTGTGTGTGTGTGTGTTGCTGCTGTTGCTGTTGCGGTTACTTCTCCCGTTGCTGGCAAATAACTTTACTAATACACTGAGCGAAACGCAGCTAGTTTTATGAGTGCTTTGAGCGCAACTTTCGCTGCGGTAAATGCCAGAAAATTCACACACGCGTCACACACACACACACACACACACACACACACACACACACACACTGACACACACACACAGACACACTTAAATGCAGACATATGCCAATTTAACTGCAATTGAAAATAAATTCAAAGTTTTATATTTTTATATATTAAAATTTGAAAATTTAATTTGAAGTCTTAAGGCATCGCAGAGGCTGAATTACAGCTTCTTTCTGCATGCATCCCCACCTCATATAGTAGCTAATATACCCGCTCATAATTCTCTACAGAGTAGCAAAAAGCAAAAAAAAAAAAAACAGAAATGACAAAATCGAAACGCAACGCAAATGTTGCATGGCACCGAGTGGAACTACAACTGCAACTGCAACTGCAACTAAAACTTGACAGTGGAAATATCAACAACAACAACAAGAAACAGTGGAAGCGTGGGGAGCCAGATTCAGAGTAAGAAGCAGAAGCATTGGCAGAGCCAGCGCTGGAACTGTTGCTGGAGTATAGCTTTTGCCTATTAGATTACCTGTGTCAACAGCGTCGCAAATTACAGTGCGACGAGGCGGCCGAAACCAGTTTCAACTGCATTTTCAACTGTAACTTGCACTGAGCTACACACACACACAGACACATTCATACTAATACGGACAGGGACAGGCACAGAGGCACAGGCACAATCCGGCACAGTCAGGCACTGACATGCATACATAAAGACGCAACGACGATACAACGGGTTGTCATCCACATACACACACATACACACACACACACACACACACACAGGTATATTTGCCGCCCACTTTGAGGAGATCTTTCTGCGCAGTCACTATCACAGTTACAGTCATAGTTATTCGAAAGTCACAGAGTCACAGTTACAGTTACAGTTATAGTCACAGTCACTCGATAGTCATGGTGACAGTCACATTCATTCACTGTCACTCTAAAGTCACAGTCAAAGTCATAGTAACAGTCAAACTGTCACAGCTACAGTCACACTTTCACTGTCACAGTTACAGTTACAGTTACAGTTCCAGTTATAGTCACAGTCATAGTAACAGTCACAATCACAGTTAATCTGAAGTCACAGTTACATTCACAGTTACAGTCACAATCACAGTTACAGTCACAATCACAATCACAGTTACAGTCATAGTTACAGACAGTCACAGTCACAGTTACAGTTACAGTCACAGTCACAGTTACAGTTACAGTTACAGTTACAGTTACAGTTACAGTTACAGTTACAGTTACAGTTACAGTTACAGTTACAGTTACAGTTACAGTTACAGTTACAGTTACAGTTACAGTTACAGTTACAGTTACAGTTACAGTTACAGTTACAGTTACAGTTACAGTTACAGTTACAGTTACAGTTACAGTTACAGTTACAGTTACAGTTACAGTTA
>JBAMBR010002045.1:0-13615 GCA_037044475.1 Zaprionus obscuricornis
ATATAAGTTATAGGAACTGCCACGCCTCTTCCAAGCATTACTAACTGCTGGCAAAAAATTTGATATACTCAGCTAGCAGTGTATAAAAATTAGCGAAAAACTTAATTACAGTTATTTTTGATAAGAAGAAAAAAAAAACTGCATAACTTATAGTAAAAATTTAGGCTATAACTATTAACGCGATTCTCTCTCTCCAGCTACAAAATATACAAATAAAAAAAAAACAAGTAAGAAAGTTATAGTCGAGTGTGCTCGACTATATAATACTCAGTGCTGTAACTTGTCTGGGTTTGCTTAAAATAGTTTTTTTCGATTTGTGGAGGAGGAGGGGGGCGTGGCAAAAATCTAAAATAAACTTGATCTGCCTGCAAACACTACAAACACTATGCAAAAAAAATGAAGTCTCTATCTCTTATAGTCTCCGAGATCTGTGTGTTCATACGGACGTACAGACGGACAGACGACTCGGCTGTTGATCCTGAGTCAGAATATATATACTTTATGGGGTCGGCCACGCCTCCTTATGGGTGTTACATACATTTGCTCTTGTCACAAACCCAATATACTCTTGGTACCCAATGGGCACCGAGTATAAAAACAGCAGAAAAAAAAATATATTGCATGATATTACAAAACCAGTTTCATAATTTAGCCATCATCATCAATTTGCCGATTCTCAATTCTCAATTCCCAAAAACCCAAAAAAAATTTCGCTGTCATTTACATAATATGCATTTGAAATGAACCCCTAAAAAAATTAAAAAAAATCCAATGCCATTGGCAATGTTAACATATGTAAAAATCTAGAAGCAAAAAAAAAAAAGGCAAACAGAAAGTTTGACTAGAAAATTAATTATCAAAAGCCACAAATAAATAAACAGATAGACAATTATGGCCAAATTAGCAAAACAACAAGCAACCACTTGGCCATGACAAAATGCGACAAAACACAGTGGGTGGTGGTCCTGATGTAGTCTCTTCTGGAAACAAGTGATGGGTATCTATCGCAAGTGTCGTGTGAGAGATGTATGTATGCGTTGTCGTATCTATAAGATACATGTTACATTTGCTAACACAAACACAATTACGGCAGTTGACAGAAGGCGTCGTAGGGTTTTGGGGAGATTTTGCCTGTGGATTGCTTGGAGGGGCGGCAGGGTGGTGAAATTGAGCAATAAATACAAACCACAATAAAGCAAACGCGTTGTACGCTTAATCCAAAAGCAAAATACTCTGTGAGCACTCGCTGTATGTCTGTCTATCTGTCTATTTGTCTGCCTCGTCAAGTCAACCCCCAAAAATGTTATTTATACGCACACAGCACAAGCTCAACCAACCTTCTTCCCACCCTCCCACACACATATACACCCCGACAACCAATTACTCAACATGATTTCAATGAAATTACCCACAGACAAAACAAAGCCAAAACCAACAGCAGCAACAGCAGCAGCAGCTACCACAACTAGCATAACATAGAGCGCTGCCACAGTAACTGACACTATGCAGTATTGCAGCATATATGCCACATAGCAAAATATAGATATATCTACAGCAACTCTCAGAACAGCAACAACAACAGCAGCAAAAACAGCATCAATCTCAATAACAATTCATAATTCATGTTTAACATGCGTTCCCCATGCTTAAACTCACTGAGCACAAAATTTTGCTTAGCACTCAACCCGCAGCCCACAGCCCACGGCCCTTCCGTACTGCTTGCAACCCATTTTTGGCATAAAAACCTTTACGTTCCCAGTGCCGCTGCTTTTGCCAATTGTTGATTGTTTGTCTATGCTTGAGCGTATTTATGACTCCGCAGTTCAACTTAACTTTGATAAAATGAGGGTTGCCCGACGACGAGTCACACCCCACATACAACCTTCCCCCCTCCCTACACCTGTTCTGGCTGCTGCTACTGCTACTGATGATGATCATCCCTAATTGGTGTTGAATGGAGTTTTTTTTTTTTGTTGTTGTTCCTGTTTGTACTTGTACTTGCAAACAAGGGTGAAAGGTGGCAACCTGCAGCCGGTGGTTGAGTGTTTCAATGGTTGACGGGGGGGACCTTTTGTACAAGTACAACTTTAACTGGGAAGCTGCGTGTCACATGGCAAGTGTAATTTTTTATTGCTTTGACAGAGTGTTCTTATTGTTGTTGTTGTTGTTGTTGTTGTTGTTGTTGTTGTTGTTGTTGTTTTTCTTGTTGTAGTGTGAGGTTTGTATTAGCCAAATGTTGGTGGCTGGGCGTGAAGCTTATTAACATAATTGAGCTGTTTGTTTGCTTTGCGATGCATAGCCTAAAAAGACATTTCTCTCTCTCTCTCTCTTTATCTCTTTCTCTTTTTGTTTTTGGCGGGGTGACAATCAATTTTTTGTTGATGCAATAAGCAAAACTTAAGGAAAATATGTAAAATCAATACCAGAGCTACGATACATACATAGGTAATATATTGAAATATTTTATGTAATTGAGAATCTAAAAAAAAAAAATATTATAAATTATTAAAATTTAATTTTTTTTATTTAATATTTTATTTTTTATTAAATATATAAAAATTTTAATTTTTATACATTTTGTTAAATTATTAAATTTAATTTTCGTTTTTATTTTATTTTTTAATATATATTTAACAATTTTAATTTTTTACATTATTTTTTTTTAAATTTAATTTTGATTTTTATTTTACTCTTTAATAAATATGTAACAATTTTAATTTTTAAAATTTTTTTTAATTTTTAAAATTTTATTTTGCTTTTTATTTTAATTTAAATTAAATATGTCAAATTTTTATTTTTTACATTTTTTTCAATATTGTTTTTAATTTTTTTTATAATTTTTTTTTTAATATTTTAATTTTTTTAATGTTTCAGTTATTAATATTTTATTTTTATTTAATGTAATATTTTTTTTATTACTATTTAATTTTTTTAATATTGTTTAATTTTATTTTATATTTTATTATTTAATTTTTTATTAATTAATTTTTTTAAATTATTTAATTCAATTTTCTTATGCCTAATTTTTTAAGTATTAATTCAAATTGTTAATTGTATTTATTTTTTATAATTTTTTTAAATTATGTAAATATTTTAATTTATTTTTGTAAATTTGTATTTTTATTTTTTTAATTTTTTTTTTTTGTATTATTAAAGCTTGTAAATTGCATATATAATTTTTTAAAATTGTCAATAAACAAAATTATTGAAAATAAGCTGTGTTTAACTGTGTTTTTTAAGGTCAATATTTATATATATATTATATAATGTCGCGACTTACAAAACTCATTGAAAGCTATTAAAATACGCAAACAATAAGTTTCAATATTGTTTTGTGCGCTGCACACATATTATAAAAGAGAAAAAGAAAAGAAGAAGAAGATGAAGAAGATGAAAAAAAAAATGTTGGCAATTTTAATGCAAAGTTTTATGCGCGACATTTATGTGTTTTCAGTGTAATTTTCAAAAATTTATTGACATTTTAACTGACGCACAAAGGGAATATGCCAACATTGGATGAATACGATGTTGTTGTTGTTGTTGTTGCTCGTGTAGCAGAGCAGAAAACGAAGTAAAGACAACAGACAAAAGAGTGAAAAAGACAACAACAACAAATAAAAAATGATATAGGCTGGCAAAGAAATCGACTAAAAATCGAATGAAATCGACAGAAATTGTAATGAGAATGCGACAAAACACCGCGGGGGAGATGTTCAACTTCTCATTTCAATGTTTGTGTGTATGTGTGTGTGTTTGTGTGTGTTTGCTTAAAGAAATTAGCATACGCTTATGTTATAATTTAATTATAATTTATTGATTTTAAATATCTTTTTTTTTCTTTTGATTTTTTTTTTATTCATTTTGGGGCGTCGGCAGCGTTGAAGTTACTTTTGTTTACGATCTGTAAAAATGGGAATTTTATGGAACATTTAATTTGCCAAACTTAACAAAATTATGAATTAGTATCAATTTCTGTATGCGTGCGTGTGTCTCTGTGTGTGTGTGTGGAGGAAGTGAAACTCTATACAATATAAAGATGTTAATGTTCATGCTACGGCTTACACGCCCACAATACATGTAACATATATGAAGCGAAGCGCTGTCTCTCTCTCTCCCTCTCTCTCTCTCTCTGTCTCTGTGTGTGGTCAGCGTTTGGCAACTGGCTACAAAAATATATAAAGTGCCAACCGCTGCCACCCAATTACCAAATGACATGACAAAACCGCTTTAAGGCGTACTTCCTCTTATGCTACACTTTCTCTACCCCGCATCAACAGCTTTTGTCTACCTCCAACAGTCAACACAACATACATATAACAAAATTGCAAATTAGAAACAAAGCAAGAAAGAAAAAAAAAATGCGACAAAATAACAAAATAAAAGCACATAAAAACTTAAAAACAAAAGCAGGCAGATAACCAGCTAAAATAGCAGACAAATAGAAGAAATGGAAATACAAAAATAGAAGAAAAGTTAGCAAAAAAAATAAAAAAAAAAAATACTGTATATATAAACAAATAACATAAAATGCAGAGCAATAAAAAAAAAAACACACACACACACACAGCGGAAAACCATGAAAATGTTAGCTGAAAAACGAGAAGACAAAAAAAAAAGAAGTGAAAACATTTGTTAAAGCAAAAGTGTTCAACTAGCAGATACTCTATAAATGAGCTAAAATCGTGATATAAACAAAACAGTTAAAGGCAGCAAAGAATTAGAAATTTTTTCCATAGTGCATACCCTGCATATAAATTTTATGACTACAGGGTATGCAATGTTTTTTGCAGCATTTTTCTGGTTTTTTTTTTTTTTTTTGCTTATCTTTAACTGCCATCAACAAGATGGCAACTTCCGTTCGCGCGCCATAATGTTTTCTCTACATAGAAACCAACACAAACACACACCAACACACACACAAACACATACATATAGCAAGCAGAGACAAGTCACGCACACTGAGCCGCATACTGATCCAGTTCTATTTGCAAAGGCAAGCGAAAAAAAGCTCACGCAGAGGTGCACGCGCGGCAAAGAGCTAGAATGAGAATGAGAACAAGAACGAGCGAACGACTGTGTGCATGAGGAGGCAGGGGTTGCTTGGTATCTTAAAGAGGGGTAGGGTAGTGTAGAGGGGAGGCAACACAGCACAAATGGTCACCAGGGCGTGTAATTGAGTGCTACAGGACCCTTTTAACATTTTTATTTGCACATTAGCGAGGGTGGAAATGGCGAAATTTGCGCCCAAAAGTGACAGCGCGTTGAATGTGGGTGGCAAAAAATTCAGTCGAAACTGCGCTGAGAGTTGGAGATGTGTTAGTCAAAGGAAATAATAGCAGTAGCAGCAGCAGCAGCAGTAGATGTTATACAGTTGTTAGGTCAGAGAGACAGCGAGTGAGAGAGAGAGAGAGAGAGTAAGATTCTTAACATTCTTCTCGTATTGAATTTCAGTTTAATGGCGTCGGCAATATGCTTTTAGCTACGTTTTGTGCGTTCATCTCTAAAGTCGTAGACAAATTTGTCTGCGGTTCAATATGCGACAGTTGTCAGATTGATTCTAGCAATGGGCAATGGGCGGCAATGAGAATATAAGAATGGGAATGAGAGATAAACTTCTCTAGGGTTGATTTTAATGGCAGAGTGACTTTATTTCTCTTCTTTTTTTTTGGGTAGTTTGTGAAACATATGCTGAAAATTTGTAAGAAAATGTATAAAATAAATGAGAGTTAAATATGTTAGACAAATAAAAATACAATTCAATTTGAAGTAAACATAAATTGTTATATGAGTAAAATATATTATGATAGGCTGCACTGGTTCAGAGGCAACCAATGATACAGGGAACAATAGAAATATGTAAGAATATAATTTATAAAATAATATTAGTTGCATTTTAATAGTTGATGATACGCTGAATCAATGTAGAGGCAACTGGAACTGCAACAAAAATATAAGAATATAATTTTAAATATAATTTCCCTAGCATCCTTAACACATTATGTTACATTGAGCCGCTTCGGAGGCTTGAAATGGTTTGAAATCCTCATGAAAATTAAATTCTTAATAATTTTTTTAATTTGAATTTTTAGTCGCATCTTAAGCAGTTTATATTATTTTGAAGCGGTTTAGGAGCAACAAATGGTACAGGAACTGCACGAAAATTTAGGAATATAATTTTCGGCACTTCGGCTACTTGAAATGATACAATAACTGAAAATTCTAAAAATATTCTTAAAAATTTGAAATACAATTTTTTATAGCATCTGAAACACATTATGATATGTTGTAACGCTTCGCAGGCTTGAAATGATTTTGAAAATCTGAAAATTAAAATTATATTCTTAAAGATTTGAAGTAGTAGCATCTTCAAAAGTTTAGTACAGAAACTGCAGGAACCATCAAATTTTAATTATTACTTAATCAAATCTTTGTCTTTCTACAGAAGTTCAACATGTTTTGAGCTGTGTAATTACTATAAAAGCAACTTTGAATAATAATTTTAATAAATTCGCCAACATAAAAATTGCTTAGCATTGCCTAAAAATAAATATCTCAAAACATAAAAAATTTAAAGTATTTTTATTAAAAAAAAAAATAAAAAAAAAAAATTTTGGTAAATGTAAAGCAATCATCTCACACTTTAAACTGTTACATAATTTAGATTGTTGCTACTTTTGCCTTTATTTGATGCCACAAAGCTTATAAATCAAATTTACTCTTCGCACCACATTCTACCGCAACGCACAATATGATAAAAGCCACAAACACACACTCACACACACACACACACAGACACAAAACTGCACACAAATATTCCTCCCCACGCACAAAAAAAAAAACAACTCCAATCTAATAATTCAAAGGGTAGCCGCAACGGACATTTCAAAGGGTTTAGCAGAAGGAAATGAGGGGAGGGAGTATAAGCAAAAGAGAAAGAGAGAACAAAAATAAAACCCTTTTTTTTCCATACGCGGCGTATGAGTAACATGGCGAATTTTCATGAATAATTCGATGCCGCAGCTGATGATAAAACATGAAAATGGGCAAACATAAATCTAGTACAAGAGATAGGCCATAAACAGTATGAAAGAACTAAAAGAGAGTGATAAAGCAAGAGAAAGAGACAGAGAGATAGAGAGTGAGAGAGAAGTGTAGAAACTACTTAAATATTAGGGAAATATTTTTACTTGCTTTACGTTTTGCTGTTGCTTTTATTAAAGTTTTTGCTACACAAGCTTTGGCTGTGTGTCTTCATGTCTGCCACCCACACACAGACACACACTACATAAAATTTTGCCACTTTTGTGGCACTCTGTTCTCCGTTAGTCGTTGAGCAAAGTCAACTTTCGTTTAGCTTGTAAATAGCTCGTTTTCGCAGACTCAGTAACTCGACGCCATGTTAATATATAACAATTAATCTTGACTAAAAGTATCTCGAGCCGCCCACAGGCGCCACATCATCAGCATTTACATCCACAGCAACAGTAGCAGCAGATCCTTGCCATACACACACACACAACACTTACAGAGAAAACAGTTTTGCCACAATTTCAAGCTCTTTTATGCATGGGCAATGCTTGCTGACGCCACCGCTGTTGCCGCCATGTTGCTTTCAGTCTTGCACACACACACACATAGAGAGAGAGCAACACGCATATACACTACATACACACATTTTGCACATTACAGTGTTAATGTGCCTCACTGCCGCATGTAAAAACCCAAGTAATTTGAGGCACACAGCAACGAAAGAGATAGCCAAAGCTTCTGTGTGTGAAAGAGAGAGAGAGAGAGAGTAAAGGAGTGAAAGGGACTCTTCTTTCACTGCATAAGCATGACCATCCTTACTCCATCTCTCTCTCTCCATCTCTCTCTCTATCTCGCTCTCTTCTCTTGCTGTTTGTGGGTGTGCGTGTTAATGATTTTTTGCACACAGCTTCACAACTTGACGCGTTGGCTCTGCCTTCTGCCTCACAGTCTCAGTCTCAGTTTCAGTCAACTGACTCTTGTCCTGTATATGTTGGATCTCTGCGCCAAACTTTGCCTCTTTGTGGGTGGTTTATGTTTATCTGCATACATATAGCTATACATATACATATACATATATATATATACATATATATATACATATACTATATATAAGCTACAGATATAAAATTATATGGGCTGGCAGGTGCAGTCAACGCTTTTGCTTATTTCCACACGTGTGTCTTCCTCTCTCTCTCTCTCTCTCTCTCTCTCTATCGTTCTCATTGTGTCTGCGTGTGTTAGCCTCTAGAATCGTCCTTGGCCCCTAACAAACAGATGATTAACTATGGCAAAAAGTTACCAGCAAAAATGAAAGTAAATTACTAAGAAAAAAAAACACATTAAGGGAATTAAATAGTAGAGAAATATATTTTTATAAAAATATAAAGAAAATATAAATGTAATAAAAAACAAAAACTGTAATTTTTTTCATACAAATTTTAGTGCTTAGCAAATATTAAAAAAAAAATTTATAAATATTGTAATCTTTATCAAATATAAGAAAAATATTTTTAAATGTAAATAATATAAAAAAAAAATATAATAAAAATCATAATATAATAAAAATAAAAAAATATATATATATATATATATTACAATATAATATAATATAAATAAATATATAACAAAAATTAAATTTTATAAAAAATATTTAAAAAATGTTTGTCAATAGTTGCACATAGATTATAATTTATAATACATTTATAATACATAATACATTTATATACTACATCTATTTTATATATTTTTATATTAAAAATATTAAAATATTAAAATTTTATATTAAAAAAAACTAAATTGTAAAAATTGCAATATAAATTTTGTTTTTCATTTTCAGTATTTATAAAATATTTAAAAAATATATTTTTATTTAATTTCATATATATATATATATATATATATATATATATTGTAATCTATATTAAATATAATAAATAAATTATTCATATGAATAAATATTTCGTCATAAAATTAACTTAATATCTTTAGATAGATAAATTGTAAATAAAAAATTAAAAAAAAAATGAATAAAATATAAATATAATAATATAATAAAATAAGAATACATAAATATATATTCATAAATAAACAATAAATAATAAAAAAAATAAACTGTAAAAAATTAAACATCAATTTTTCTTGCCATTATTGATATTTATAAAATATATAAAAAAATTCGAAACAATATACATATAAAAAATATAAATACTAAGAAATATATATAAAAAAAAAATTAAATAATATTTCTATATAAAACTTACAGTTTAAATAGTTAAAAAAATATTTTTTTTATTGTAAAGATCTTTTTATTTTCCGACAACTCTTAACCTAGTTAAGCAGCTAAGCCTAAAGAAGTGAAGCGCTATCAAAACATTTTCATCTTCTCTGCTGACAAAAGAAAAGTCAGCAAAGTCATATATATATATATATACTACTTATCAGATATATTTATATATACATATATAGTTTGTACTTGTATAATAAAAAGTCATCTAACGGTACACGATGTCAGCTGGCGATTAGAGCTACGAAATGCTTCGGTAACTTGCAAGATGTTAAAAACAAAAAAAAAAAACAACAAAACCAACGAAATGTCAACTGTCAAACAAAAGCGCTGCTGGAGCTCTATGTCTTTCTCTCTCTCTCACACTCTCTCTCTCTTTCTCTCTCTCTCCACACTTATTCTAGCGCTCATACTTATAACGCAACTTGTGCCACACAAAAAAAAAATCCTTGGCGCCAGTATCAGAGGCAGCGCGTCATGGAAAAAAAAAACTGTTTATCATTTTGAAAAGTCAAGTTGGTCAACTGAAGTTAACATGGCTAATAGAGGCGTTACAATTCGGACAGCTGGACAACTGGACAACGGGGCAACATTATTAATTACTCTATTTTTTCCAACAACAATAGCAGCAGTGGCAGTGGCAGTGGTAGTGGCAGTGGCAGGCAGTAGTAGCAGAAAAAAAAACCTAGAGAAAAACGCAAGTGCCGCCCAACAAAATTGGTCAAAGAAATAAAAGGTAAAGATAAGGGGAAGGGGAAGCTAGAGGAAAGGGAAAGGGGAAGTTAAAGGGAATATTACAATTTAATTGTTTTACAATTTTTTTCGGGTGGCGCTTATTAACATTTTGTGTGTGTGTGTGTGTGTGTGTGTGGTGTCTAATGTCTAGTGCCACACGTGGTGCAATTCCCAACCTGCGCATGGCTGACTTTAACAACAACAACAATAACAGTAACAACAACAATTGAAGTACACAACGCAATGAGAGTTGAACAAAAAAAAAAAAAAAAAAACAGAAACCGTTGCGCGTCTGATTTTTAACATAAATTATGCAGATAAGCATAAGTGGGCGGTGCTGCAAGTGCGGTAGGGCAACAACGGTCGCTAATACTATTATTACTATATTTTTTTTTTTTTTAATTTTTTTTTTTTGTTTATTTTGTTTAATTGTTTTTATTTTTGTATTTTTTTTTTGTTGCTCTGAAGACTGCGAGCATGTTTTTTATTTTTTACATTTTTTTTTGTTTTTTTGGGCATGGAAAAGTTTTGTACCTTTGGCTAATGAACAGTTTTGTATTATTTTGAAGCCTAGGCAGGGGGAGCAGTGTTAGGCAAGAGGCGTGTAATTGCCAGTTGAGCTCTGCACTGGCAATGATATTAGTTATAGTTATAGTTATGTTTGTAGTAGACTAAGAGTTACCCTAGCAATGATTTACAGGCTGAAATTCCAGCAGCTTTTTGTTTCAGTGCAAAAATTGTAGATATTAATATGACAGGCAGTTGAATTTTTGCAAAGCTGCTGAACTAGCAGATACCCTAAACTAAATTAAAGGCAATAGTTGTACATAAAAAATGCTGATGAACTAGCAGTTACCCTAGCTTGGTAAAAAAAAAAAATTAAATTTAAAAGTTTGTCAAGTCTAAAATATTTTCATAGAATTTATTATAGTAACATTATCCAAAAGATACGCTGTAAAATTCATATAAAAATTTTATACAAACTTATTTAGCCCTTAGATATTTCTTGTATTTTTGCAGGGTATATAAAAAGCTTCAGTCTTATGTAAGCAACTCAGCGAGTCGCAATTTAAAATTCACAGCACATTTTCTCAGACGCTGCGCTGCAAGTAACAATATTGACAAGAAAAAAAAGAGAGAGAAAGAGAGTGTGTGTGAGAGAGAGAGAGAGACAGACATTTGCGCAAAAAGGACGAAGAAAAACAAAAAAAAAAAAAAAAATTCGCTGCTTGTGCTGCTTAAAATTCTGTGAGCATCGTTTCACAACTTTCCAACTTGCCAAAAAATCGAAAACGGGCAAAAAAAATAAAAAGCAGGCAAAGAAAGAAAGAAAGCAGAAAACGTAAAGCAAAAAGAAGAAGAAAAAAAAGAAAACATGTAGCACTGAAAAGATAGAAAGAAGCGCATAAATTTCACGTACTTGCAACTGGCAGACAGACAGAGAAAGAGACAGACTGAGAGTGTGTAAGAGAGAGAGAGTGTGTGTGTGTGCAGGAAATGTGCGGAAAATAAATGAAAATGCTCAAAGCTCGTTCACAAGAGTGCTTACGGCGTCCGCAAGGAGCTGTTGAAGTGGCAAATTTGCGCAAGCGACACCCGAGGCAAGTCAGCGATGCTTCCCCTACTACTGCTTTGAGTGGGGCGTGGCAGCAGGACAACGACTCGAATGCTGCTGTTGCCGTTTTGCCATTGCCATTGCTGCTGCTGCTGCTGATGCCATCGTTACTTACAACAACTACATGCCAGTGTCAACACATACTTGGCCATTTAAGTGGGTAAAAAAAAAAAAAAAAAAGGCAAAAGCGCCCCCAAACTGCCAAAGCACAGACACCAAGAAACACAAGTACAAGCACACACAGATATACACACACACACACACAAGAGAGAGAGTCTCGCATATAGTACTGAGATATTCAGTACTGTGACAGCGTCGCCATATTTGTTAACTTCCTCAAAACGCCCAACGCCCCTTCTCTCACATTGTCATTCAATTTTTATGTCTTTGACATAAAAAACCAAAATGCAGAAGCGCAAAAATGACATTTTAGCTTAATGCCATCTCACTCTAACCAACGCACTTTGCCTTTCATATAATTAACCCCTTTTCATGTTATATTTTTTTTTTTTTTTGTTTCTTGCTAAGACTTTGCTGAGCAAAAGGCTTTTTTTTTTATTTTTTTAATGGCTTTGGCGACAAAAAGTTTTGCAATTTTTTTGCAATTTGCCGCCACAACAATTTGCGTTTAATTAACCAAAAGTTAAAGTTTCATTTGTAATACGCTGCTTAGGACAGAAGCTAATGAACTTGCCAAATTGTTGTTGTTGTTGTTCCTCTTTTTCTTGTTGCTGCTGCTGAAAGTTTTTGTCTGGCAATAAAATTAATTTTGATGACAACAGCAGTTGCTTATTTTGCTATTGTTGCTGTTGTTGCTGTTGCTGCTTTTGTCTTTTATTTTAACACGAAAATAATTGACAAAACAGAAAATCAAATTGTCTAACGACTGCCTAAAACTTGACTTTGGAAAGTTTCTTTTTTTGTTTTTTTTTTGTTGTTGTTAGTCGCATGACAGTGAAACTAAGTCAAGGAGAACATTAACATTAAGAGTAAATTTTAGTCTATGGCATATAAAAAGCGCATTATGCGCATTATGAAGAACTTTGTCATAATAATTAACTACAACATTTTAATGTGTTTGTTTATAATATAACAGTAAATAACCATGAAAGAAATTAACTAAAAATAAATATAGCTTAATGATTTTTATGTAATTTGCACAGCATATGGTAAAAAAAAAAGCAAACGCTTTCCTAAAAAAAATTATTTCATATAAAAACTTTATTTTCCTCCAATCTTTGCAATGACAGCTATATGATATTGTGCTCCGATTTATACCAAATTTAGTTGACATATAATAGTCGTCCCTGAACTTTATTACTGCTAGTTTCAGCCTGATAACTTAATAAACAAAAATATTTGCATACAAAAAGTCAATTTTTGATTGATCCTTCCTATGGCAGCTATATGATATAGTAATCCAATGTGAACCAAATTTATATGGCAAGTATAAATCGTAACTAAACTGAAATTCTGTAACTTTCAGACGTATAACTTGACAAACTAAAAAGTTTTTAATACAAAAACCTAATTTTCGACTGGTCCTTCCTATGGCAGCTATATGATATAGTAGTCCAATGTCAACCAAATTTAAATGGGAAGTATAAATTGTCATTAAACTGAAATCCTGTAATTTTAATCTGTATAACTTAAGAAAACAAAAGACTTTTTCATACAAAAACCTAACTTTCGACCAATCCTTCCTATGAAAACTATAGGATATAGTAGTCCAATGTGATACAAAAGTTTTATGGGAAGTATAAATCGTCGGTCAACTAAAATCCCGTAACTTTCCGTCATATAACTTCACAAACTAAAAAGTTGTTCATACAAAAACCTTATTTTTGACTGGTCCTTCCTATGGCAGCTATATGAATATAGTAATCCAATGCGAACCAAATTTGTATGAGAAGTATAAATCCTCACTAAACTTGAAATCCTGTAACTTTCAG
>JBAMBR010002046.1:0-78878 GCA_037044475.1 Zaprionus obscuricornis
AAAAATTATATAAATCAAAGGAAGGGAGCTTAGGATTTTTTCTGACTTTATTTTTAGAAATTTGAAAAAATTTTATTTATGAAGTTTGTCAAGGTTTTTTAAACGTTTTTTTAATTTTAAAATTTCAGTTTTAGAATTAAAGAAAATTTTAATATTTAATGTTGTAATTGTGTAAGAAAAATTAAAAAAAAAAAGAAAAAATTATTTAAATCAAAGGAAGACTTAGGATTTTTTCTGACTTTATTTTTAGTAGTTTGAAAAGTTTTCTATTTTCTATTTATGAAAATTTTCAAGTTTTGTTTTAAACGGCATTTTTTTTTTTCATTTTAAAATCAAGGTAAATTTTAATGCTGCAATTTTTGTAAGAAAAATTAACAAAAAAAAAAAACAAATTGTTGAAAGTTAATCAACAATAATTTAAGTTTTCTCTTTCGTAATTTGAAAAGTTTATAGTTTTTTTTTATGACTGCTGAAATGATGAAACTAAATAAAAATTTGGTTATTTCCTTAATATATCAATAAAAATTGATTTTGTTATTAAAATTTGGATACAAATTTACATTCAAATAATAAAAGAAAGTAATGTAATTTTCGACATGTTAAATATTTTAAAATCGTGCAAGCAAGTTTTTTTTTTAAACATTCCTACCAACGTTTCTACCTCTACCTCTTTTTCATAGTCTCATTGGCTCAATTCAATTACACAATTCATTTCATTCAGTTAGTTGAATAAAGATAAACGATAAGCTTCGATTTCATTTACTTTATTTGATTCGATCGCTGATTAATTTCATTAATAATGCAACATTTTTTTTTTTTTTTATTGTTGTTGTTTTTAATTGTTTGTTAATTTAACTTTGTGATATTGCAATAATTTGCATATTACATTTATAGAATATTTAATTTTAAATATTTACAAATTTATTTTTACAATTTTATTGCAATTTATACAAAGAAATAAATAAAAATCTTTACATTTCAGGAGCATGAAAATATTAAAAAAAAAAAAATCTTTGTGAAATTAAGCTTTACATTTTTTAGTACAATAAAAAATGTTGCTCACTTTCTATAAATTTATTTTTGACTCAATATTATTATTAATCAAAGGTATGAAATATTTTACAAATTTCGCAGAAATCACAGGAAATAAATAAAGAAATAATTATATAGACATTTATTGAGATTTTCATTTAATTTCAATTTTTAATTTAATTTTCATTTTTTTTCAAAGGAAATTTATTTTTAACGAATTATTGAAATTATCGATTTAATGGGATTCGACTCGACTTTCAATAAATTTGAAATTCTTGTAAAAAAAAAAAGTTCCCAAAAGTATGCTACACTTTTTTTTTTTTAAATGAACACAGAATTCTTTGCTGCTACTTTGCTACTAAAAAAAACGCATATATATTCTGGTTCTGCATCAAGTCAAGTCAAAATTCTGTTCTTCATCTTTCGCTCTATTTTCAATGTTTGTATATATGACAGATCGGCTAACTATATCATTAAGTACACATTGGGAAGATCGCTTAAAATTGAATTCTAAAAAAAATGTTTAACTTGTTAAATAATCCTGTGAAAACCTATAATAATTAATGATGACTAACAAATATCTGCCAATTTTACTCTGAATCGAAGTAATATATTGGATAATTATAATAATAACAATAAGTAGGAATGTTTAAAAAAAAAAACTTGCTTGCACGATTTTAAAATATTTAACATGTCGAAAATTACTTTACTTTCTTTTATTATTTGAATGGAAATTTGTATCCAAGGTTTAATAACAAAATCATTTTTTATTAATATATTAAGGAAATTATTTAGTTTCATATATCATTTCAGAAGTCATAAAAAAAAAAACTATAAACTTTTCAAATTACGAAAGAGAAAACTTAAATTATTGTTAATTAACTTTCAACAATTTGTTTTTTTTTTTTGTTAATTTTTCTTACAAAAATTGCAGCATTAAAATTTTCCTTGATTTTAAAATGAAAAAAAAAAATGCCGTTTAAACAAAACTTGAAAATTTTCATAAATAGAAAATAGAAACTTTTTAAACTACTAAAAATAAAGTCAGAAAAAATCCTAAGTCTTCCTTTGCTTTAAAGAATTTTTTCTTTTTTTTTTTTTAATTTTTCTTACACAATTTACTTAATGTTGCATTAAATATTAAAATTTTCTTTAATTCTAAAACTGAAATTTTAAAATTAAAAAAACGTTTGAAAAACCTTGACAAACTTCATAAATACAATTTTTTTTTTCAAATTTCTAAAAATAAAGTCAGAAAAAATCCTAAGTCTTCCTTTGATTTATATAATTTTTTTGTCTTTACACAATTACAACATTAAAATTTTCTTTTATTCTAAAACTGAAATTTTCAAATTAAAAAAAAACGTTTAAAAAACATTGACAAACTTTATAAATAAAACTTTTTTCAAATTTCTAAAAATAAAGTCAGACAAAATCTGCAGTTATCCCTTGCTTTAAAGAATTATTATTATTATTATTATTATTTTTTTTTTTTTATAATTTTTCTTATACAATTACAACATTAAAATTTTACTTGATTTTAAAATAAATACAATTGCCGATATTGATATTGTATAATCGTTAAAGAAAAAAACCTTGACAAATATCCAAATTTCATAAATAAAAACTAGAAAATTTTTAAATAATGTCTGAAAATAAAAATTCTAAAGTCTTTGGCTTTAAATCAATAAATTGTTTTTTTTTTATTTTTCTGACACAACCTTAAAATTTTTTTTAATTCTTAAACCAAAAAAAAAAATAAAAATAAAAAAAAATGCCGAAATTGTCGAAGTAAAATTAGAAAACATTGATCGATAAATTTGAAAAAATGTTTACCTTCAATGAGCGCCACAATCAACAGAATCACGATCAGCATTTTATCATTGCGATTGATGAGCACCAGAAAATAACGATATAGTCGCAGTTTTGATATAAAACGCATTTAGAATTATTGATTCTTGATTATTGATACTCCTTGATTTCTTTTTTTTTTTTTTTTTATATGATTCTGATGTGCTTTAAGTACTTATTAAAAATTCTTTAAAAAATTCGTTGCTTGTCTTAGTACTGTGATAATTTGTAGACATTTAAGCTACGATTCAAGCACATGATAATACGAATCACAATTGATTAGCACATGAAAAACAATTCAATAGAAATAACATTAAAAAAAAATGAGAGAAGAATAATAAACATTTATATAAATTAACACACGCTTCTTATCGATAATTATCGATAATTAATTGCTAATTAATTATCGTTAATATTTGAACACTTGATAAATGTTTCTACAAATACAAAAAAAATGTTATGTTTTTTTTATATATTTACAAAAACACGCGCGAAAAACTCTTTTTAATTATATTTCGTATTTCGAATGCGTTTTATCTATGAGTGCGTGTGTCTATGTACGTGTGTACGTGTGTGTGTCTATGTGTGTGTGTGTAACGCTATTTGGTCCACTGACTGTATATGAAAGATGCTGCGTATTAGCCGACCAGACGATGGAGACGTTGATGATCAACTGACTAAAAATGCAGCAGCATCACAGGCGGACCAACAAAATAACCGAACGACTGAAATACGAAGTATGCTTCGGCATATTTGCCGAATGATTTTAACATTCGTAAAGCATTAGATGTTGCTTGCTGGTTTGCGCTTCATATGCCGAATGTAAATGCCGAATGTTAAGGCAACGAAATGTCGTTGCCAATTGTCGAAGTGGATTTTCGAATGAAATGGCATCCACCATGTGCATATTATGTTCCACATGCTAGGCACGTGGTGGAATATAATGTTAATAGATGTTAGGGGTAATGTGGCGGGTGTATAATGCATGTGGCACATGCGCAACGCATTGTGAGGGAGGAGTGTCGATGCGTCCTTCTGACAAATGGTACGACAATTGCTACAAGCTGTGGTGGCATTTGGCGGCTTGGGTTTGTGGCAAGCAGCAACGCGGTTGGGCGCCTCAATCGTTACCATTTCAACGTCGTCGTCGTCATCATCGTCGTCTTTCTCGTCGTCTTTCTCATTGTAGTTGTCGTTGTCGTTGTCGTTGTCATCGTCGTCAATGTTGGCATCGTCGTTCAAGTTTTTCTTGCTTTTCATCATCGGCTGATGTTGCTGTTGCTGTTGCTGCCGCTGTTGCTGTTGCTGTCAGGACTGCTTGGATAGACCGTCAAGCTGGATAACGCATCATTCGGCAATTTCTTTGACTATAACTGTTCCTTTATTTATGTTTTTTTTTTTTTAGTATACTCTGCCAAGGGTATATTCACTAGGAGCAGTAGCTTGCACAGCTGTAGGCTTACCAGCTCATATATTCTACTGTATATGTACATATATATATATCTCTCTCCGTCTCTCTCTCTCTCTGTCTCTCTCTTATATATATTCTTGATCAACTTTCACATCAATTTTTCCGCCAGTGTCTGTGCCTGCTTCTTCAACTGTCTGATTGTCCGTCAACGGTTTCAGTCTCTTTTTCTGTCCATTTGTCAGTTTATTTCTTTATGTGTGTCTCTCTCTCTCTCTCTCTCTCTCTCTCTGTGTATGTCCATCCGTCTGTCTATCTATACATTTGTCTGTCGCCGTTTGTCTGTCTGTCTGTCTGTGCGTCTCTGTATCCATTTATCTCTGTCTTTCTATTTATCTTAATGTATGTCTCTCCATCTGTACATCTGTCTGTCTGTCCGTCCATCTTATCTGTCCGTCCGTCCGTCTGTCTGTCTGTCCCTATATCTATCTGTCCATCCGTCTATCTCTCCTGCCGGCCGTCTGTCCGTCCGTCCGACTGTTTATCTGTCCAGCTGTCTGTCCGTCCGCCTGTTTGTCCGTCTGTCTGTTCATCCGTCTGTCCGTCCGCCCGTCTGTTTATCTGTTCAGCTGTCTGTTCATCCGTCTGTCCGTCCGTCCGTCTGTCTGTTCATCCGTCTGTCCGTCCGTCCGTCTGTTTATCTGTTCAGCTGTCTGTCCGTCCTGTCTGTCCGTCTGTCAATCCGTCCTGTTTTTCTGTCCGTCTGTTTGTCCGTCCGTCTGTCAATCCGTCCTGTTTTTCTGTACGTCCGTCCGTCTGTTTATCTGTTCAGCTGTCTGTCCGTCCTGTCTGTCCGTCTGTTTGTCCGTCCGTCTGTCAATCCGTCCTCTTTTTCTGTCTGTCCGTCCGCCTGTTTGTCCGTCTGTCTTTTCATCCGTCTGTCCGTCCGTCCGTCTGTTTATCTGTTCAGCTGTCTGTCCGTCCTGTCTGTCCGTCTGTTTGTCCGTCCGTCTGCCTATCCGTCCTGTTTTTCTGTCCGTCCGTCCGTTTGTTTATCTGTTCAGCTGTCTGTCTGTCCATCTGTTTATCCGTCCGTTTGCCTATACGTTCATCTGTCTGCCTGTCCGTTTTTCTGACCGTCCGCCTATCTGTCTGTCTGTTCATCCGTATGTCGGTCCATTTGTCTGTCTGTCCATCTGTTTGTCCGTCATTCTGTCCATCCGTCCAACTGTCTGTCCGTCCCGTTTTTCTGACCGCCCGCCTGTCTGTTCATTCGTCTGTTTGTCCGTCCGTCTGTCCATCCGTCCTGTTTTACTGACCCTCCGCCTGTCTGTCTGTCTGTTCATCCGTCTGTCTGTCCATTTGTCTGTCTGTCCATCAGTTTTTCTGCCCGTCAGTCTATCCGTCTCTCTGTCCATCTATATGTTCATCTCCATCTCTTTCTCTATCTGTCTTTCTCTCCATTCATGTGTCTCATCGTCCCCCTATCCATTCGTCTGTCCATTCGTCTGTCCATTCGTCTGTCCATTTGCCTGTCCATGCTTCTTATTGCTATAGACTATCTATATATAAATCGATAAAGATGTAAAGCGCCATAGCAAGGATCGATCGTTCATGGAATTCAAATTTTTTTGGAAGTGTATGAAATACTTCGGTGAGTTAAAGTTTTATACATGCCTAGGTCAAAATGGCATATGCCACAATGGCACAGTGCAACGTGCCACATGGCACTTATCACATGGCGCCGGCTAATCAACAAGCGTAAAAGGTAAAGAATCTGTAGATGAAAGGTTGCCATTTGCTGCTTGATTAACTTGCCCGCAAAATGACAAGTCGATGCATTTGACCTATGACACACACACTATCTACTCTCTCTCTCTGTCTCTGTCTATCTCTGTCTGTCACTCTTGCTTGTCTGCATTTGTCGATTCGCTGTAATCATTTGCTCAGTGCACAATTTTTGAGTTGCTGCCATTGCATTTGTGCCTGTCTCTGGCAAGGAAGGCGTCAATCATGCCAAAAGCTTTCGCACTACTGTTCCCACACACACACACACTCGCTCTCTCTCTCTCTCTCTCCCGAGAGATAAAAAAAAAACTTTGTGCTATACGCAAGTTGGTCAACTGAAAGTTTTTAATGTGAATTGCATTTTGCAATCAGCAGAAGAAGAAGAAGGAAAAGCTGAGATGGATTACAGCCAAAAGCGAGAGAGAGAGAGAGAGAGTGAGAGTAGTGGGTGGGGGGGAGGGAGGGGTAGCATAATTTTCAATATTTCAATATTATGTCTCTGATGAGCAAACGATCAAATCACAAAATGGCAAAACTGAAATTTAATTGAACTTCAACTTTTGTTATTGTCCTTGTCGTCAGCGTCGTCATCGTCTCTGTTGTCGTTGTCATTGTCGTTATCCTTGTCATCTCGTTGTCCTGGCCAAAAAAAAAAAAAAAGCCAAAAACATGTTCGTGGCCCAATCGAAAATCTCAAGTTGTCTTAAAATGAAATTGAGCGCAGAGCAGCGACAAACGTGAGCAATGATTCTTTCTCTTTTTCTCTCTTTCTCTCTTTCTATCATGCTAGCTTTGTCTCGCATATAGCTAAAATTTGAGAGACAAACAGGCAAAAACAGGCGAAAAGCGACAGCAGCATTGTCACATGCTGTGGCAAAACTCCAAAAGCATCAACGAGCGTCTGCAGTCTCAGGTCTCGCAGCCACAAACGCAGCCTCTCAGTCTCAGCTTTCAGCCACAATCGCAGCCTCAGTCGCAACCTCAGTTTCAGTCTCAGCCTCAGTCTCAGCCTCAGTCTCAGTCTCAGCAGAGCTGACAATTCAAAGTAAGGCTGTCAAACCTGTCGCAAAGTGGCTTAATTATCCAATAGACGATAGACGTGCCAATGTATACAAAGACTGGGGAGGAAGTGGCAGTGGCAGTGGCAGTGGCAGTGTCGAGAGGGAGCGGGCAGCATAGACGACATGAAGGTATTAAACTTGTCAGCGAACACAGCGACTTGTCAGTCATATTAAATTACGAATAGGAACATTTTTTTTTTCAGCGTTCAACACCAACAACAGTTGCCCAACCACACCTCACCCCCTCCTTCACCACTGCTGAAAACTTACAAATTTTTGGCTAATAAATGTAAACTGCATTTGCTGCAAAAATTTTTGTTGGCCAACTTTTTTTTTTTTTTTTTGTTGCCTTATGCAATTATATAATTTAGCAAATGAATTGCAGCTGCCACACAAGTTGCTTGACACTTGTTGTTGCTGTTGCTGCTGCATGAAGAAAAGAAATCAAAGTGCGAATGCAAAACTTTGACAGTCAAAAGCTGCAATTATACGTTGAAAAAGTTGTTGATGGGGAAGATTGGAAGGCAACAGTAGTTGGCAATGGCAATGGAAGCGTGGCAGCTGATGCTAAGCAGATAGATATGACAAGATATGCTGCATATGCTGCAAAATACAAAAAAAAAAACAAAGTTGCCGTGACAAAAGAACAGAGGCAGCAGTAGCAGCAGCAGCAGCAGCAGCAGCAACAACAACAATGTTGAGAACAAAGAAATCAAAAACTTTTGTTTCTAAAACTCATGTTGAAAATCCGCACACGTAACACTCACACACAAACACACACACACAGACACAGACGCATAGGCAAAAGGCTTGTGGGTGAATTTTTGGCAATTGTTGCTGCTGCTGCCATAACAATAACAACAATGCGTAAAACATATGCTGCAGCAGCAACAGCAGCAGCATATAATAAGTATGCAGCGCAACGTTTTGTTGCTTTCTTTGCTTGTTAAGTGTTAAAACAGGCGGAAGTTAGAGGCCATGTACTACTCGCTACTAGACACGCAACACACAGTGCACCACACCGCACCGCACCGCAACGCACCACAACAAAAACAAAAACAAAAACAAAACATACAAAATCTCAGTCTCACTCAAAGTCTTCTCAGTCTTTAGCCTCTAGTCTCTAGTCTTCAGCCATTCATCTCTAGCCTTCAGCCTTCATTCTCTCATCTCCAATCACAGTCCGCTGCTCTACACTTCACCTGCGCAATCTTCTCAGTCTTCATTTGCTGCTACTGCTCAGTTTTCTGCTACATCCTCTGTCTACGTCTATTGTTTCATCTTCCACTTCATCTCCCGCTACGTGTCTCACTGCGACTTCAGTTACGTCTCCTGCTACGTCTGCTGCTTCATCTTCCGCTTCATCATCTGGTTCATCTCCCGCTTCAGATCCCGCTACATCTTCTTCTACAGCTCCTGCTACGTCTCCTACTACGTCTGCCGTTTCATCTTCCGCTTCAGGTTCCGTTATCCCTCCTACAGCGGCTCCTGCTACGTCTCCCGCTTCATCTGCGTCTCTATCAGCAGCTACAGCTACACAGCTTCAACTCAGTTCTAGTCGCAGTCAGTAGCCATTGCAGGTGTTGCATGTGAAGAGGATGGGAGTATGTTGGGTGGGTGCAAAGGGGGTAGGGGAGATGGTTATGGCTGCTAAAGTGTGACTCTTTTTGGTTGTGTTTACTTGCACGTGTGCGCCAGGCTCATGTACACACACGCTATGCTACGCTACGTGTGCCAAACTGTTGGCAACAATGTGCAAAACATCTATATATATACATATGTGTGTGTGTGTGTGTGTGTGTATGCTGTCTGTCGCTTGTAGTCGTCACACACATTTCAATTTGCATGTGTTAGGAAACAAACTTTTGATAAGTGTTACTCGTATTACACGTACACACACTCACCCCCCCCCCCCCCACCTCTAACTCCCCTTCCAACTCCTTAAAAACACACACACTACCTTAGGGTATGCTAGAAATTGAAACTTATTGTCAAAAGCTTCCCGTTGAGCAAATATAGACAAGAAAATAAAATTATCTACGATAGGCCGCAAATTTTATACACTTCCAAAAAAAAATGTTGACCGATGTTAGCTATATATACCATACATATATACATCAACTTTGGCCGACATGTTTAGCTGCATAGCTTAAGAAAAAAACAAAAAAAAAAAAACATTTTTTTATAGTCAAAATTTCTACGAATCAGTTTCAGTTTTATGATATAGTGCTACGATCGTAATATTGTGATATAGTGCTACCATAGTGATATTATGAATTAACAGACTAAATAAAGCTAAACGGCTAATGATGCTGATCAAGAATATATATACATATATACCATATATATATACTCTATGAGATCTGTTATGGTTTCTGCTATGAGCAATAAAAATGAGTATAAAAATAGACAAATGAGTATTTGACATTTTATACACACACAGAGACTCAGAAGCAAGTACAAACACACACACACACAAACACACACACACATACATGCACGTATATATCAATAACTGTACTGCATATTGCCACAATTACTATCGAGCACTACGTGCTGCTCTCTTCAGTCCAAACTTCAATTTCAAATACACAAAATTTCACACAATACAAGCAAGAACAAAAAAAAAAAAAACAAATTTTACTATTTAGCAAAAAAAAAAGCAATAATTTCACAGTACTTGGCTTGCAGCTGTAATAAAAATTAGATATAAAATTAACAAAATATATATTTAAAATATAATAAAAAAAAAAATGAGATTTATAAAAAAAAAATAAAATAAAAATTAACAAAACATAAAAAAAAATTACATTCCACACAGCTGACCATGACGGGACTCGAACCCGCAATCTCCGGATCCGAAGTCCGACGCCCTATCCATTAGGCTACACGGCCCATGTGAATTTCGTAATCAAATAACTATTTATAAACAACAACAAAGGAATTGCTATAAAGAAAGATGAAATCATCTGATAAGCAATAAGAGCGCTATTAGCATAACGCATTTATTAATGAAATAAATTTGTTAAAAAGTCAATAAATTATAAAAATTATTATATAAAAAAATAAAAATAACTAAAAATATTTATATAAAAAAAACATTTGAATTGATTTATAAATTAATTGAAATATATAATTTATATAATAATTTTAAATTAAATTGTTTTCTTACTTATGATCATTTTAATATTTTATGAGTGCTTAAAAAATGTTTTTTTTTTTATTTGTTTATTAATTTTAAATAAGTATAAAAAAAATAATCACAGATTTCGCTAAAAATTTGCATAGTTTATATAAAGATATTTGAAGAGCATCTATTATTAAGCTTAAATATATTTCTATATAATTTCATATATAAAAATAATAATAATAAAAAAAATATAATTAATATTGAATTAAAATTAAAATCATTTTAATATGTATTTTTTTTTAAGAACATATTTTGTTTAATTATATAAATGAATAATTTTATTTTAGTAATTTGAAATTTTTTCTGTTTTATTAGTATTTATTTAATTATTATTTATAGATTTATTTACGCATCTACAAAGTTAAAAGCTAAATGATATATAGTAGAATATATTTCACGTTTTCTTAATATTTATTTGGAATTTAAATGAAAATCATTCTAAGAATTTTACAATATTTTTTGTTGTATTAATTTTCCATAATATTACTAATTTTCATAATTTTATTTAAAAATATAAATACAAAAATATTAGAATCTATTAAACGTTGCACACTATTTGTGCTGCTTGCTTGCTAAAAATTGAGTTTTATAAATTGCAATTGAAAGTTTAAAAAATAAAAAACAAAAAAAAAATTATACATTTAAGTAAGTTTTTGACCATGACGGGACTTGAACCCGCAGTCTTCGGATCAGAAGTCCGACGCCTTATCCATTAGGCTACACGGCCCATGTTTAAGCCGCGATCAAAAAGATTTTCACAAATAACAACAACAACAAAATTATTGCAAATGATGAAATCCTCTCAGAGATTACAATGTAATTAGCGCAACAGTTAAAATAATCAATGTTAATATATACATGTACATAAAATAAAATATATTTTTAATAATAATTATAAATTGAAATAAAAAACAAAGTTATTTACAAAAAATAATAAAAAATAAAACTATCTTGAATTTATATCTAAAAAATTTTGAATTAAAATTCAAATTATTTTCTTGATTATATTAACATTTTATAAATATTTTTATGTATTTTTTTTTTAAATTTATTTATTTTTGTTTTTTTTTTTTATTTTATTATAATTTGTATTATTATATTATTTAAATATGAAATATTAATTAAAATTATTTTTGTGATTATTTCAATATATTTTATAGACTTTTATAAATTTGTTTTTTTTTTTGTATATATTATTTATTATTCATTTTATTTATTTTATTTATATTTTTTATTTAATTTTCTTATAATTTTTTTTTAATTCTTCTATATTATATTTAAATGTTTTTTTATGGTTTGATCATTTTCTTAATTTAATTGAAATATATTTGTAGTAATAATATAAAATAATAATAAACTTTGTCTTAGATTTAAGTAAAGATTTTGCTAAAGTTAAGAGTTGGAAAAAAATGATTGAAAACTTGTAAGTGATGAGATAATAAAGATGCTGAACTACGCGCCGTAGAGCTTCGTAAGTATCGAGTTGCCGTTTGACACTTGTCATGTGGCTTGTGGCATGTGGTATGTGGCATGTGGCAGCAGGTGGGCAACAGCGTTAAGCAGAATGTCAAACAGAGTGTTTGCATTGTCCGTTTGAAAATTATGCACATATCCTGTAAATTTAAGAATGCCATCAACACACACACACACACACACACACACACACATACACACACACACATAAAGCTGATAGATAGAATGAGGCGCAGACAAAAGGCAAAACAAATTGAGCGTTTGGCAGGCGCAATATGCGCAACACATATGCGGCAAGGTCTTGTCTTGCCTTGCCTTACGTTGCCTCACGTTGCCTCACGTTGCCTGTTGGTTATTTTGCTTGTCGCTGCTTGTCGTTTTTGGCCAGCACCCAAAGCGACGGCCAGGCCACCACATTTACAGCTGCAACATAAAAATTGTTGCAGCTTCTCCATTTTTTTTATTTTTTCTTTACTTTTTCTTTAGCTTCAATTTTTTTGTGTGTGGTTTTTTTTTTTTTATTTTGTGCACAGTTGCGACGACGTGTTATCTCTGGCTGTGCGTCATTTCACAGCATTTGGGGAGAAAGTGAAAGAGTGTGCGGGCGTAACGATGGAGCAGTGGCACGCAGGGAGGGATAAAAAAAAAGGGGCGACGAACGTTGTGAACGGCAGTGAAACACAAAGCAAAATCTGACAATAAGTGTAAAATGGTTTCGCTGTCGACGTCGCTGTCGCTGTCGCTGTCGACGTTGACGTTAACGCTTTGCTGCCGTTACATGCAAAACTAAAAGAAAAATGTTTAAATATTTCCTGCTTTTTATTGTGGTTACTGTTGTCATACACACACACACACACACACACACACACATGCATAGTGTTGTGGCAAGTGCTGTAGTGGGCGTGGCAAGGGGAAAGTGGGAAGCTGCATGTTGCTTGTTTGTGTTGCTGAAGTTCTAGTTGTAGTGTGAAGGCATACTAAAAAAAATGGCAACACTTTCCGTGTGTTGCTTTGTTGCTGCTGCTGCTGCTGCTACTGCTACTGTTGCTGCTACTGTTGCTGTTAGTGTTGTTGCAGCCACGCGCAAAAATATGAAAACTTTCGACAGGAAACAGGAACTGATAAGGCTATTTTTGCCACGGCAGCCGCCTGTCGACACTTTGCTTCCCTCACTTGCAGAGAAGTTGCTGCTGTTGTTACTGTTGTTGCTCCCTTAGCTTGTGTCATTTGCGTTGTCGTTGTCGTTGTCGTTCCATTTGCCTTTGTTGCTGCTGCTGCTGCTTGTGTTGCTACTGTCGCTGCTGCTGCTGCTGTTACTGTTACTGTCGCTGTTGCTGCTTTGAGCGTTTTGACGCCATTCATTCGCCAGGCAGCAAATACCAAAAACTTATTGTGCAAGATTTATTTTAGCTCTTTTTTTTTTAGCTTCATTTTTTTTTAACCGCTGCCTTCTATCACTATCTAACACTGCTGCTGCTGCTGCTGCTGTTGCTGCTGCGTCTGCTATGCTTCGCCTCCATCTTAACACAATTTTTATACCCAGCAGTCATAAGCTAAGAGAGAGAGAGAGTGCGAGAGAGTATTACGACTTTGCTCTGACAGACTTCGTATTCCTCGGAACATTGCCAAATTGTCTAATACTTGCTTCAAATTTCATTTGTTCCTTTGTGTAATGAGTATCTTACAGTTGTGCATACTCAATGTAATTTTATGCCCTTGCCAAAGGTATATTAAAATTGGAGAGGAGTTTGTAACGTCTCTGATTTGGCGTAGTAGTCCTGCCACAAGCTATATATATATACGTGACCAGTAACGATTAACAGATTTTAAAACTACATGATCCGTTCGTCTGTCCGCCAGTCCGTCCATCCGTTTGACCTTTTGTCTATCCGTCCATCCTTGTATTTGAATCCAAACTAATTTCTTAGTTTTAAAGCTAACTCAAATAAACCTGGTATACATATTGCCTATGCCCATAAGCTATGCATAAGTCAAACCTGAAACGGATTGAAGCACTATATCATATAGCGGCCATAGAAAGGATCGGACGAAAATGTTTTTTCTTCCTTTTCGTTTGCGAAGCTATCTGGCGGAAACTTTTAGAATTTAAGACGATATATACCATATAAATGTTGTGTAAATCGGACCACTATATCATATATAATATGTAGCTGCCATAGAAACAATCGTCTGAAAATAAAGTTTTTGTAGGAAAAACAAATTTTGTACTTGTTGAGGTATACGGCTAAAACTTATAGAATTTGAGTTTAGTTTGACGATATATACATCCCATATAGGAACTGTTATAGGAACTTGTATGAATTGTAGGAATTTGTATAAAAAGTTTTCTTCCTAGACTAAGAGTATAAAATCTACGGCATGTCGAAGATAATATTCTTCCCATGTTTTTTTTTTTTTTGGTTTTTCTTCTTCTTCGGGGTTTGCTTCAATTTGTTTCATAGTTGCATGCTCATGCTAGTTGGCATCATTTAGTTATTGCCACATGCCGCACACAGCAACACAAAGCAAATGCATTACAATTCTTACTATATATATATATATATATATATATATATATCTACCTGTATAGCAATGATATCTGCTGCTATATAGTTAGTTATAGCAACAATCAGTGGCGCCACTTAACTTTTTTGATATGATGCATAAGTCAACTTTACGTGGCATCAACAATGTTGCATGCTGCTGTTGCTGTTGCTGTTGCCTGGTTAAAGTATTTTTTGTCTCTCACATTGCAACACTATCAACTCTCTATCTCTGTCTCTCTCGCTCTCAATCTTTCTCTCTCTCTCTCTTTTTCTCTCCATGCTCATATCTTTGTGAAGTTTGCTTATATTTTTTGTCGCCTTTTATTTTTTGTCGCGTTGTTCTTGTTGTTGTTACTTGCCACTGTGTCACGTCAATGCTGGCCAACACATTCGACATGCAACACAACAACTGTTGCAAGTTGCACATTTTTATGATATCCGTGATACGAGCATGTGTCCATATCCGTCAAGCATTACACGCCCAACGCTTCACGAACGCTTCACACCCAAACCCCAAACCCCCAAACCCCATGACCTTATTCTATTTTTCTTCCTCTTCTTTTGCCTTTCCCTTTTCTCATTGTCTTTTATCTAGTTTTCTTTTTACTTTGCGCTTTTCCTTTTCTGTTTTTTTTTTTTATGTAATACCCGTCAGTCTTGGCTTTTAGTGGCTATGACTAGTTACAATTTTATTTTTACCAATTTTATTTTTCTCAACAGTTGTAATAGTCCCTTTAAACTATATAGATTCATGATCAGTAACAGTCGATAAGCGTTAAGCTGTACATGTAAAGCAGATACATGTAGATGCTACTTAAAGCTGTAAGTCGCGTATATATAGAAACGGAATTAATCGTACAGCTATATCATATAGTTGACATAGGAACAATCGGTCAGGTATTCAATCTTTGTATGAAAAATTGTATTGCTTGTTGAGTTATTCGACTGAAACTAAGAGTTTAGTGCTCCGATATATAAGTCAGCCAAATTTTATCCAAATCGAAGCACTATAACATATTTTCGGTCCGTTGAAAATTAAGTTTTTATATGAAAAACTTTTTTTTTTATCTAACAATCTGAATAAAACTTAAAGGATTTGAGTTTAGGCGCAATATAGACGTATCTGTAAAAATATGTTAAAATCCAGTCACTACAACATATAACCGCCATAGAAAGGATCACTTGAAAACGTTATCTTTCTATGAAAAACTTTTTTTTGCATTAAGTTATCAAGCTGAAACTTATAGAATTTACGTCTAGTAACGATTTATATATCTCATATAAATTTGATTAAAATCAAGCAACTATAACATATAGCTGCCATAGAAAGGATCGCTTGAAAATGTAATCTTTGCATAGGAAACTTTTTTTTACATTAAGTTATCAAGCTGAAATTTATAGAATTTACGTCTAGTAAGGACTTATACATCTCATATAAATTTGATTAGAATCAAGCAACTATAACATATAGCCGCCATAGAAAGGATCACTTGAAAACGTAATACTTCTATGAAAAACTTTTTTTTTGTATTAAGTTATCAAGCTGAAACTTATAGAATTTGCGTCTAGTAACGATTTATACATCTCGTATAAATTTGATTAAAATCAAGCAACTATAACATATAGCTGTCATAGAAAGGATCACTTGAAAACGTTATCTTTCTATGAAAAACTTTTTTTACATTAAATTATCAAGCTGAAACTTATAGAATTTGCGTCTAGTAACGATTTATACATCTCGTATAAATTTGATTAAAATCAAGCAACTATAACATATAGCTGTCATAGAAAGGATCACTTGAAAACGTTATCTTTCTATGAAAAACTTTTTTTTACATTAAGTTATCTAGCTGAAACTTATAGAATTTGAGTCTAGTAACGATCTATACATATCATATAAATTTGATTAAAATCAAGCAACTATAACATACAGCTGCCAAAGAAAGGATCACTTGAAAACGTAATACTTCTATGAAAAACTTTTTTTTACATTAAGTTATAAAGCTGAAAGTTATAGAATTTACGTCTAGTAACGATTTATACATCTCGTATAAATTTGATTAAAATCAAGCAACTATAACATATAGCTGTCATAGAAAGGATCGCTTGAAAATTTAATCTTTGTACAGGAAACTTTATTATTTGTTGATCTATACAATTGAAATTTCCAGGATATGAGTTTAGCTTTGTTTAAGATACGTCAGGTAAATTTAATGCAAATCGAAAAACCGTAACATATAGCTGTCATAGAAAGGATCACTCAAAAATTTGAATTTATGCATGGAAAACTTTAAGGTATAAAATTTTCGACTTGCCAAAACCAAATTTTAGTTTCTTATTTATTTTTTTTATTTTAGAACATCTGCCACGCCCACTTGCTCCTTTTTTTTTAGAGCATTTGGAGCATTAGCTTGGCAACATTTTGTATTACCGGATAACTTAGAGTCGTCATAGCATTCTTTGATTTTTTGCTGCTAGTCTATTGCTATCTCTATCTGTTACTGTATCTCTCGCTCTTTCCCAAGCGCTTGCATCTGATGATAGCTTTGCGGTTTTCATTTCATCAATGTGCGGCCGCAATTTGCAAGTTTTATGAGCAGTTTTCATGTTTTTTTTTTTCAGCTGCTCTTCACTCGCGGCTGCTGCTTGATGTTTTTTTTTTTTGTTTTTTGTATTTCTCTTTGGATTTAGCAACTGTCGTTAGACTAACAACAGCGACAGCAGCAACAATGAGCCGCACATTATGCGGCCGATAGGACATTTTGAGACATTGTCTACTTAGCGAGCTTAGCGTAGAGCTTTTTGCTGAGCACAGTGGCAAGTAGAAAGTGAAATCAGACAAAGAGGCAAATGTCTATGGCTTCGTCTTTTGTTTTTGACTTCGTCTTGTTTTAAAGCCACCAAAAAAAAAAAAAAAACCAGATTTAATTAAATAAGTCACTGGGCCCAATGGCTGCCAGGTATAAGCCATGGAAAAGCCATTCCATTAGCGCGACCTGCGGCGACCTGTGTGCTGTGACTCCTGCTATACCCCTGCCACACCCACACCCACACACACACACACACACACAAACATTGGAGACAAAAGAAATCTGCTTATTTAGTAAACACTTTAGCGCTGCCGCTGGGCCAATAAACGCGACGCGCGCAACGAGTGCAACATAAAAATGCGACCATGAATTAACGTTAAAACATTGCCAAAACAGGCGAAGGGACACGACGGCAGCAATGTTGAGGATGGCGGCAGTGCCAGCAGCGTAGCAGTAGCATGGAGTGGGAGTAGTAGATGTTAGTAGGACGGAGAGACAGGAGCTGAGGCAAAAGCGGAAAATAAAGCAGAGGCAGTAAAAGGAATAGAGGCAAGGGGCAAGAACAGAAGCAGTAGCAGAGCGTAGGTCGAAGGTAGAAACTGAAGCAAGAGCAGAGCGACAGGAAGAGTGTCGAGTGAAACGATAGGAGCAAAGAAATGAGCAGACGGTCGGACGAGTCGAGGAGTCAAAGGCAGAGGCTAAAGCAGGAGGAGAGAATGAAGCGGAGACAATAGCAGTGGCAGAGGGAGAGTTATCGGTAAGGGGCGCAGGCAAAGGGCAAAGCTAAGAGCAGTGGCAATTGCAGAGCGCAGTGACAGTGGCAGAGCGCAGTGGCAGTGACAGTGGCAGTGGCAACGGAACGTGGCACAGCGCATTTGCTGGGATTCTGGTTGAAGTATTGCGCTTTTGCTTGTTTCACGCCATGAGCCTCATGGCATATGCCTCATGCCACATACCTATAGCTACATGCCCCATGCCACATACCTTTTGCAACATGCCTCATGCCTCTTGCCACATGCCTCATCTCCTCCAATGCCTCCTGCCTCATACCTTATATCACATGCCTCATGCCACATGCCACATGCCTCATGCCACATACCTTTTGGCACATACCTCATGCCTCTTACATCATTGCCAGCAGCCAGCAGCCAGTAGCCAACAGCCAGCTGCCACCTGACTGCCTGTCTGCCTGCCTGCAGCCGCTGCTGCTGCCTCCTTCATATTGCCACAAACAAACACATAAAAATGTTGCGGACGCACCGCATGCCGCATGGTCTGGCACTGTAGTCCTGCCGACTACTGATGCTGCTGCTCCTCCTGCTACTGCTGCTGTTGCTACTTTTGCCTCGGCTCTAGCTGGCGTGAAAAATCATTTAATTTACTACGCAAACACAGCAGCAACAGCAACAACAACAACAGCAGCAGCAGCAACAACAACAACAGCAGCAGCAGCAACAGCAGCAAGTGAAGCAGGCAGAGAAGGCAGAGCACACGCGAGTCGAGCCAGGCCTAACAATGTGAAGTAAGTTTCATTTAATGGACTACACGCGAATTTCTGCTACTGCTGCTGTTGTTGCTGCTGTTGTTTCTGCTGTTGATGCTGCTGTTGTTGCTGCTGCTGCAGCTCAGCCAAGATATTGGCAATGCAAAGCTAAGCTCAGTTTATGTGGTTGGCTAACAAAGAGAGAGAGAGAGAGCAAGTGAGAGACAGACCACTGCTAAGCCACATGCCACATGCCACATGCCACATGCCACTGCCTACCGCAAACCACTGCACACTGCACTCTTTCCCTGCCCCAAGCTCAGCGCTCGCTAGTAAAAGTAAAAGTGTTGGCCAAATAGTTGCATATGCAGCTGACCAGCGCAAAATAGTCGACGATTTATACAAACACACACACACAGAGACACATAGAGAGAGAGAGAGACACACACACACACACACACACACAGAGACACATAGAGAGAGACACAGACATAGAGACATACATGCTGCCAGCGCATAAATGATCGGGCAATTCATTTGGCAAACTGTTGCTGCTGCTGTTGCAGTTCAGACAGCAACAGTTGCTGTGGGGGTAGTGAGTGTAAAGAGTAGAAGGGGGGGGGGGGGGGCCGGTGGCTAAGCAAACAGCAATCACTTGGCAGTGCAAACAATAACAGTGACATTTAAGCAGCTAAATGTGCGCTTAGAGGCAGCTATCTCTAGCTATATCTCTATCTCACTCACACACCAACTATCTGCCTCGCTCGCTCACAGTCAGTTATAAGTCTTGGCTATGCTGTCTCTGTCACTGCTACTGTCACTGTCATGTAGAGTTATGCAGACTAGCAGTCTGTAGAGTTGACAAACACACAGAGAGAGAGAGAGAGAGAGAGATAGAGATAGTGAGAGACAGAGACAGAGACACATACATATAGTATCACTCTTGTATCAATATTTACGCAAGACATATGACATAGCTCACAGCTCACAGCACACTGCTCACTGCTCACAGCTCATTGCTTGCAGCAGCTTACAGCAGAGACGCCTTCGCACAGGCCTGGCACGCACGGCAACGGTCGCCAAACAAATCCCCAATGTTAACTCCTGAACATGGGCGCATATGTCTAGGGCGAGGCTCAACCAGCCAATGCTAACCAAAAAAGCAGCCATTGAGTGTGTCCCGTGTCCCGTGTCTCGTGTCGTGTGGCAAGTGCGTTGACAGAGTTGCGACTTCCGATTTTTTTTTTTTTTTTTTTTTTTTTTGTGACGTTAACCGGCATCTGGCCGACGGCCTGTGCAAATATTTTAACATTTCCGACATACCGACGACACGTCGAAAGGATTTACACAAAGAAAAAAATACAAACACACATCCACACACACACACACACACTCACACATAAGAAAACAAGTTATCAATGTTATCAACGTCACACCGAATATTGCAGCTTCTTTTTCAAGGAAATTTTCAATTTTTCAACGATTATTGGTATGGCAGCTATATGTTAGAGTTGTTCGATTTTAACCAAAATTTCTACGAGAAGTAAAACTTGTAGCTAAACTCAAATCCTCGAAATTTCAATTGTATAGATCAACAAATAATAAAGTTTCCTGTACAAAGATTCAATTTTCAAGCGATCCTTTCTATGACAGCTATATGTTATAGTTGTTTGATTTTAATCAAATTTATATGATATGTATAAGTCGTTACTAAACTCAACTCCTGTAAGTTTCAGCTTGATAACTTAATGTAAAAAAAAGTTTCCTATACAAAGATTACATTTTCAAGTGATCCTTTCTATGGCAGCTATATGTTATAGTTGTTTGATCTTAACCAAAATTTCTACGAGAAGTTGATGTCATTACTAGACGCAAATCCTACAAGTTTCAGCTTTATAACATTACGAACAAAAAATGTTCTCATAGTTTTCAACAGATCCTTTCTATGACAGCTATATGCTATGGTGCCTCGATTCTAATCAAATTTGTCAGATATTTCCATTTCAGCATTAAACTGAAGTACAGTAAATTTCAGCTTTTTAGCTGAACGAACAGAAAAGTTTTCTATACAAAGATTAAATTTTTAAGCGATCCTTTCTATGGCAGCTATGTGTTATAGTGGCTCGATTCTAATAAAATTCGGCAGAAATGTCAACATCAGTCTTAAACTGAAATCTACTAAGTTTCAGCAGTTTTGTTCAACAAGCAAAAAAGTTTTTTAAATAAAACATACAATTTTTAAGTGATCCTTCTTATGGCAGCTATATATTATAGCCTAGAGCGTTACGATACGACAACCGTCAGATTATATACAAATTTGCGCAAAAAGCATTATGTGTGTCAAGTTATATGCAGTTAAGTTTAGAAATTGCGAGACTAATTGATGCTGATCCGGATTATATATACATATATGCTTGCAAGTCTCTAGGGAAAACTAATATGCATTTTGTAAGGGTATAAAAAAAAATAAACATACAACGCTTAAAGGCAGGCAAAAGACATTTGCTGGTTGAGTCTGTTGACACACAAAAGACGCAACAAATAACTGTTATTCTGCTATATATACAATGTATATATATGTATATATAGAAATTTGTTATATATATATATATATCTATATATACTATACATCAGCTATATATAATTAATGAAATGATCGATCGCCGTGCAATTCATCAACAAATAAAAAAAAAAGAAAAAACGTTGTGCAAAGTCAAGCTATGTCTGCGGAACATAATGGAATGAAATAGGGAACGAATTGGATATGAAATGAACGGAAACGAATTGGAAATGAAATGTGAAATGTGCAGTCAGCAAATGCGTTCGAATATCATGGATTCAATAAACACTTCAAACATAAACTTGACGATTTATTGCGACTGATTGTGTTTGCATCTCACTCTCTCTCTCTCTCTCTCTCTCTCTCTCTCTCTCTATCAGTCTCTCACTCTTCTACTTACACACTCTTGCTGTATATATCTGTGTTTGTGTTTGTGTCACATTCATATGACAGCTCGCTGTGTCTAGTGGGGGCAACGCGTCGTATACGCAATGAATTATTAATTCGTCGCCAGGGGTCCGTTTGGTGCTCAGCACGGCACGTTACGCCAAAGCGTTTAACTGCTGACAAATGATAAATTTATTATTTACCAGCAGTCAACATATGAATAGAGAAAAAGTATGTGTGTGTGAGAGAGAGAGAGAGAGAAAAATAGTGCCTGTGAGTGAGTGAGAGGGAATGATAGAAGTGACATTGCATTTGCTAGATTAAAATATGTTTTAATATTTGTTTTCTTTACACTTTGAGCCAACCAACAATGCGTCATACGCACAAACAAACACAAGGACACAGACACGCACACGACTACACTATCACACACGACTCACACATATACACATACATACATACATACATAGGTCACACGTAGCAATAACATTCTTAGGAGTCCCACAAAGCTTTTATTCTTGTCGGGGCATCAGGCGATAATCACGCACCTTTTGATTAATTGCCATGCCGCGACAGAACAGTTGACTTTGAAGCGACGCGTCGCTACAACTAACCAAACTATACAGTTACAGCACACACACACACACACACACACACACACACACATACACACATACATATTTATAGATACAGTATACACTCGCTAAGTGCAATTGCAATTGCTTACAAAGTGTTAACACTTGCAGGCGCACTTGCAGCTAACGTTAATAGTATCTATAAATTATATATATATTCTATATATTTTATATATATTCCTGATCCATTTGTCTGACTAAATCAACGATAAGAACTCTCTCAGTTTTAAAGCTATCTACATGAAATTTGGCAGAGTTACTTCTCACTGCTGCAGCATATATATAATTACAAACGATACGGATCGAATCACTATAACATATAGCTTCCATAGGAACAATCGTTTGAAAATTGAATCTTTATATGAACAACTTTTTTCTTTTTTGAGCTAATCGGCTGAAACTTACAGAATTTGAGTTTAGTTTTAAGTAGGATATATAATCAAAATTTGATGCAAATCGAACAACTATAACATATAGCTGCTATAGGAACTATCACTTCAAAACGTAGTCATTCTATGAGAATCTTTTTTGTACGTTAAGCTATCAAGCCGAAACTTATAGGATTTGTGTTTAGTAACGACTTATAAGTCTCATATAAATTTGATTAAAATCGAACCACTATAACATATAGCTGCCATAGGAACAATCGTTTGAAAATTGAAAATTTACATGAAACATTTTTTTTTTTGCTTGTTGAGTTTATCGGCTGTAACTTTCAGACATTAAATTTAGTTTTGACTTATATATTGCAGACAAATTTGTTTAAAATCAAGTCACTATAACATATAGTTGACATAGGAACAATCGCTTGTATATTACATCTTTGTATAGTCAAATTTTCTACATAAACTTTCAAGCAAATAAAAATCTTTCTTAGGCCATACGCAACATTTCATAAAAATTAGTATTGTTTACTTTAACGAGTGTTGACTGTAGTAGATGTAGTGTTGCATATACGCTGAACGTGAACGTGAACGTAAACGTAAACGTAAACGTAAACGTGAACGCGAGCGTCAACGTCAATGTGCCAGCTAAGTACAAGTTCAACAACGCGCTGCAAGTTTTCCTTATCGCTGGCACAAGCAAAAGGTAAGTGTCGGCTGTCTATGGAAACAGGGGAAACGGAAGTTCAAGATGAGGGTAAAAGGGAAAGAAAGAACGGGTAGAAAAGTTTTTAAGTTTTTCGGTCGCACCTTTATGCGTTTCATTTCTATCGAATACTTTGCAACACTTTTAAACACACACACACAGAGTGAGAGAGAGAGTAGGAGAGAAAGAGACAACTCAAAGTTGATGTCTGGACGTGTCCAAATCGCCGACTGAGCGCTTATCACGCAAAAGTGTCCGCGTATCCTTAATTACGCGCTTTTCGTATCCAGTTGCTCTGGCTGAAAGCACTGCGACAGGCAGGCACAGGTCGCTAGTAGCAAGTGGCAGTGGCAGAGAGGCTCAGTGGTTGATATTAGTGCTGGAAGCTTGGTTGAGGGAAAGGGGTTTGGAAATTCAAGGCATTTGTTTGGCATGCCACAACATTTGCATAGTTTTTAGTTTGACGCTTGCTGCTGCTTACTGCCACTGCCACTGCACTGCTGCTGCTGCGGAATGCAACAAGGAAATAAGCAGCATAAGATACAATGGAAGGCAGATTAACTCAGATTTCATAAAAATTAAAAAAAAAATTCAATGAATTATAAATAAAATTTGATAAGATTTAATTAATTAATTTTAATAAAAATTGATTTATTTTTTATTTATTAAATATAAATAAAATATTTAGTAAAATGCATTAAAATGTATTTATTGAGTTTCAATATAAATAAAAATACCAATAATACAATAACAAATAAAAATAAAAAAAATAAAACAAATAATAATAAAAATTATCCGCATAAAATTTAAGGAAATTTATGAAAAATTTCAAATTTATTTTTCATTTTACAATTTTTTATTTAAAATATTTTTAAATACCAAATAAAGTAAAAATAAACAAGTAGCAATGCAATAATCGAGTGTGCTCGACTCTATACTACCCGGTACCAAGAATATATATATATATTTATTAAGATTAATGCATTTCCTTGAAAAACTTAAAACATTTAAGTTTTATTATATTCGCTTATTTTGTGATTAAAAAAACAAAATTCGTTTCGAGATTTGAACCGCGGACCACTGGCACACAAGTTTATCCCACTAACAACTGAGCCACACTTTTTATAAATTTTAAAAATTACGAAAGAATTGTTGGCGTTTGTGGAGTTTGAACCGCGAGCAACTGAAAAGCTACAGAGGCGCAACTATATTATATCTTATATTTGCTTATTTTGTCATTTAAAAACAAATCGTTTCGAGATTCGAACCGCGGACCACTGGCACGCAAGTCCAAACCTCTAACAATTGAGCCAGACTATTTATAATTTTTAATAAAAATACGAAAAAATTGTTGGCGATTGTGGAGTTTGAACCGCAGGCAACTGCAAGTTATAGAGACGCCTCTCAAAATTTTGGTTATTGAAATGTACATAACTTTCATGTTAATTATCCGATCTGTACCAAATTTTCACACAACGTCCGCAAAAACATATTCTCTGTGTCAAATATTAATCATATAGCTTGGCATGGGTGTGGGTGAAGTGTGATCTTTTTAAAATGGTGTTCGATCGATTTGTGGATGCGGTTGGGGGTGTGGAAAAATTCAAAATAAATTTGATCTGCCTGCAACTAATACAAACGCTTTGAACTCTCTCGCTCTTGTAGTCTCCGAGATCTGTGTGTTCATACAGACGTACTGACGGACTGACAGACGACTCGGCTATTGATCCTGAGCCAGAGTTTATGGGGTCGGCCACTCCTCCTTATGAGCGTTATATACATTTGCTGCTGTCACAAAGGCATTATAACCTTAATACCTATGGGTACCAGGTATAAAAAAAAATAAATAACAGTATAAAATAATAATAATGTAATTTTATTTCCATGCCGTTTTTAATTTCAACCACAACTGCTGCTCAGTTTGAATAAATAATTTAAAATTAACAATTAAAAAAAAAAACAATTTAAATAAATGTGAAATTTAAAAAAAAAGTAAAATACAATTTAAAAATGAATTTAATTTCAATTAAAATTTTTTTTTTTGATTTAAACTATATTTTGGTTAATTGAAGTTGATATTATATCAACAAGTGCAAAATGTGTAAGCAAAAAAATTATTATTTTGTGCCGCGCAAAAGAATGCAACAGTTTTATGCCACTTGCATTAAAATTGCCAACTATTATTAAGAAATATGAGAAAATAATTGTAGCCGGTGGTCGTCGCTTTAAATTTAGAAATGATTGATTATAGTTTTCAATTAATTGTGATAGTAAAATAAGAATTATTATGAAATGATGAAAAAAAAAACAATAAAGATTTAAAATCAATATCAATATTTTAATTAATATGGTTATATGTCGCGCTCATCGTTCGATTGCTGTTGCTGGACCACTTGTCAATTCTCGGGAAAAAAAAAGAAGAAAAATTAAAAAAAATTGGACACCGACTCACACAAACACACACACACACAGTTTATGCACACTATACTTATAAGACTCGCTAAGAAGAATGACGAAGAAAAAGCTAACTGTGTGGCGGGAGGGCCGGATGCAGTATCAACCAACGCTTTTCAGATTTTATTTTTTTTCTTAATTTTTTTTTTTTTAATTTTAATGTTTACTGAAAATAAGTCAAACTTATTATCAGAATATAATTGTTATGTTATATTCGTATTGCAAATCTATATAAATATTAATTTTCATACAATTCGCATAAATTGCGCTCAACATTAAGTTGGCAACGCAACGCATCAATATGGCGCACATATGCAGCAGTGCCAGAAGCAGCAATGAAACTCTCAGTGTCGAACTGTCTATGCTGCTTTTGGTTATTATTAGATTAAGGATATGTGTAACTTAATATTTTTATAATTAACAATAGCTAAAAAAATTAAATATTATTACTCTTATTGCAAAAATTGCAGACTTACAAATTTCTTAATTAATGTTGGCAACATATTTACATCTATGCAAGTTGCCAAAACAAATGAATTATTTTTGCGTGTCGCACAAAAGTATGCAATATTTTTATGCATTTCTATTTTTAGACTATTTTTATGCAATATGCATTATTACAATTCCCAAATGCTTATTCCACTGGTTGTTAAAGCACTTTAGAAATCAATTTCAGCGGACGGTCGATGGCTCACAGTTATAAATGGCCGGTCACATTCCTAATCAATTGTGATGGAGAAGGAGTTGATTTCGGTTGGAAAATAGTGTAGATATACGACACACAACACAAAAATCAGAAAAAAAAAATGATTTCTGTCTTGTGTCTCGTAATATCCTATGCTTGCTGCAAATACTTAAAAAATTGTAATATATATATATGTATCTAGAAATTAAGTAAGTTAAAAGTATATAATCAATATTTAGATATAAGATTGTAGAGTAGTTGACAAGTAAAAGCAAGGGCAGAACGAGAGAATCAAAAATTGGACATACAAACAAAACAACACAAACACCACTGTAAAATATTGAAGGGCGGCTGGTTGGGGCAGATGGTGGTAATTAATAACTGTGAGCCGTGCACTGGGGGAAGTAAAATTCCTTCGGTGTTTTCAGATCGTCTACTTTTTTGTTTTTTTTTCTTGCTTTAAATTATTTAAAATAAATTAATAATAAGATATATAATAAAATAAAAATATATATTAAAATTATAAAATATTTACTTTGATTTTGATTTCAAACTCAACTTAGAAAAATAACAAAAAAAATTGTATATGTAACTGTGAGCCGGTCGGGGAGGAAGTAAAAATTCTTTCGTTGTTTTCAGAACGTCTATTTTTTTATTTTTTTTTATTTTTGTTTTAGTTTTTTTTTTAAATAATTTAATAAATTAATATAACATACATATGTATATAAAATGAAAATTCTTAAATATTTACTTTTATTTTAAAGTCAACATGAAAAATTCTTGTATTCTTGTATGTAAAATAAATGTCTGCGAAATCAATATAGAAACAAAATACGAATTGTCTGTATATATATATAAATATATATATAATATAATTATATTTACAGTTATAGATATAGGTAAGTAGCATTTGACGTGTATTTGAACGTAAATAGAAACAAAGAGCAAGGCATCTGGTTTTAAGCGCTGCCTATCTCTCTCTCTCTCTCTCTGCTGAGAACAGCAGTCAAGCATTGTATGTGTGTGTCTTTGTGTGTATGTGTGTGTGTGTGTTTGGTAGCCGTTATCATAAAACGATTTTCTCATTTATAAATAAGTAGAAACAATGCGTCGGCTCGCCAGAACGTGCAGCATTTCGGGTGCAAAAACAAAAGAAAAAAAAGGAAAGCACAAAAAAAACAAAAGCAGAACTTAAATTATGGCAAATCAATTGAAGTCGAGTA
The DNA here is from genome assembly GCA_037044475.1 of Zaprionus obscuricornis. Taxonomy (NCBI): domain Eukaryota; kingdom Metazoa; phylum Arthropoda; class Insecta; order Diptera; family Drosophilidae; genus Zaprionus; species Zaprionus obscuricornis. The sequence goes on from JBAMBR010002046.1 coordinate 27,676, forward strand.
GCGCTATGGCGTAGCAAGTGGTAAAGAAAAACATAACCAGACCAGACCAGACCAGACCCGTTTTGCTGCCAGTAACCGAACCCAAAAATTGGGGAGAATTGCAAAAATTGAGTGCCGCCGGTAGCTGGGAAGCTGTGAACTGATACTAACTGGAACTAGAGCAACGGGTAGCAAAAAAAAAAAAAAACAAACGTGAGTAAGGGGGGGAAAATATTGTGCTGAGAAGCAGCTGTGGCAGCAGCAGCAGCAACAAAGGCAGCAGCAGAGGCAGCAAGAACCTTTTCGGGAGTAACAACAAACATTTACTTTTTAACCCCATTGGAATGAGTTTGGTTGCCCCGTGTGGCTGCCCCGTGTGTCTGCCTTTTGCTGTTCTACTGTTTTTCTCCACAGTTTTTTTTGGTTCAGCTTTTTCTTGCTTGGTTTTTTGTTGTTGTTGTTGTTGTTTTCTCGTTTTTCTTATGCCATAAAGCACATTTTATTGAGTTGTCGAACTTAAGCACCAACAGCAAGAGGAACGAGCAACAACGGATACGAAGCAAGCATACGTCCAGGGGTAACCTACCTCCCTCTCCCGCACACAGCAACAACAACAAATGTGTGTGTGTGTGTGTGTGTGTGTGGGGCAATGTGTTGCATAGACGGCTCAATAATGTGCCGCCGCGCCACTGTAAGGCGACTGTCTATGTGTGTATGAAAGAGATAGCAATAGTGCCAGACTTTGGACATGTGTAACATAAGCGACTGGCGGGCGAACTGCTTGGGTGCCGGCAGCCGGCAGCCGGTCCAGGCAATTGGCAACATTTTGGCAACACACACACACACATATATGTATACACATTCATGCGAAGAAGGGACTGATAAGTATTTGTGTCGTCCTCAATCGCGACAGCGCTGTCAATACACGCTACTATACTATACGTACATGTATGTATGTGTATGTGTGTGTGTGTGTGTGTGTGTACGTAATCGTTTACAGCTGCTCGAATGCGCAAATAATTTGAAACGAATGTGCTCAAATGTTCATACGCAAAAGCTAGTACCATTTGCCACCCAAAACCCTCCCCTCACCCCACCTTACCACCCATACCATGCCACCAATCTCCATTCAACCGACCCCACACGCAGCGCAGCGTAATAAAGTAAGCGACCCCATGTGGCACTGTGGCATAGATATTCAAATTATTGAACAAAATAAAAGATTACTAATCTTCTATGAGGGCTGCATAATATAATTTGTATTATTATTTATAAATTTGCAAAAGAAATTCTTTAAAAATTATTCAAGTAAGTATAAAATAAAATAATATAGTATAAATAAATAATTAAATAAATATAAATAATGCAAAAAAATAAATTTAAAAATTATTACTAATTTCTTTTCGAAAAGTTACAAGAAAAAAATTAAAAACAAATTTTTAGATTTTTTAAAAATCAGCTTAAACAAGTAAGAAAGTTATAGTCGAGTGTGCTCGACTATATAATACTCGGTGCCCAAAGTGATATTATAATTTTATTTTGCTCGTGCTGCGCACTCGCCAATTTTAAGTTAATATAAAAAAAAAATTTTTTAAAAAAAAAATCGTCTCGGGAATCGAACCGCGGACCTCATGCACGCGAGTTCAACTTTCTAACCACTGAGCCACGCTCTTCACAAGTGTGAGAAACACTGAATAAATGTTGCCGTCTTATGGGGTGAGAACAGCTGGCAAGCGTACGCTATACAGACGCCTCTCAACTTTTGAAATTTGAAATGTGTATAACTTCCATGTTTATTATCCGATCTGTACCAAATTTGTACACAACGTCGAGATAAACATATTCTAACTTTGTACCAAAATTCAGTTCTGTAGCTTGTCTGGGTTCGCTTAAAATCGTTTTTATCGATTTGTGGAGGCGGAGGGGGGCGTGGCAAAAATCCAAAATAAACTTGATCTGCCTGCAAACACTACACACACTATGCAAAAAAAATGAAGTCTCTATCTCTTATAGTCTCCGAGATCTGTGTGTTCATACGGACGTACAGACGGACAGACGGTCAGACGGACAGACGGACATGCTCCAATCGACTCGGCTGTTGATCCTGAGTCAGAATATATATACTTTATGGGGTCGGCCACGCCTCCTTATGGGTGTTACATACATTTGCTCTTGTCACTAACCCAATATACTCTTGGTTCCCATAGGGCACCGAGTATAAAAACTAAAATTGTTTTTTATTTCATCTTTTCTTTTTGTATTGTCCTAAGAAGTAAGATGCCTAAGAAGCAAAATTTCATGCACCCGAGTTTTTAGCATTACCTACAGCTTTTTGCTTGTGGGGCAACTTTGGGCCCCAAAATATGATAATTTCAAATAAAAATCTTTAGATAACAATAATTTTTATTAATCAGAAAATTTAAGTTGCGATACGTTATAAAATAGTTTTAGATTTCTGTTACAATTTACATTTAGTGCATTTATAGTAGACATAGTTGGGGTTCCCGTCCTACACAATTGGCAATTAAAAAATTAAAAAAAGAAAAAGATCAATCAATTTATTTTTATTAATTCAAGAAAATATACACTGCAATAGGTATAAAAATAATAAATATATTTATTATTAAATATATTTCGAATTATTTGAAAAAATAGAAAATAGTTACATTTTTATCTAATAAACATATTTATAATATTATTATAAATTTTATTAAACTATTTCAAAAATATTAAAAAAAAAAAAAAAACAAATTAAAATTATAAAAATTATATAAATGAATATACGATATTATTGTAGTATTAAAAAAAAATTAATAATAATAAAATAAAAATATAAATATTTTTAAAAATTACTTTAAAGTAATGTTAGAAATTAAAAAAAATATATATGTATATATATATTAAAAAATTAAATTAAAATTGTTCAATTATTTAAAATGTTTCCTTAAATTCTTAAAAGCATAATTAACTTGACCAAATAATGGGATTTGTTTTTTTTTTAACTATTTATAGTTATGTATACTGATATTTATATTATTTATACCTCTAACTGGAAAGTACCTTGAGCATATATGCATGCTGTGACCCGAAAGATGCTGAACTATACTTGATCAGGTTTTAGTCAGGGGAAATCCTAATGAAAGACCGAAACACTTCTGACGTGCAAATCGATTGTCAGAATTGAGTATAGGAGCGAAAGACCCATCAAACCATCTAGTAGCTGTTACGTTTCGAAGTTTCCCTCAGGATAGCTGCTGCATTTAACTGCCAATTGTACTGGTATATAAATTTATATTTTATGCTTGTAGCTTAATATAATTTCCTAAAAATTGTATGAACAAATTGTACATTTAATGCCATTGTACATATAGAACGTCCTTGTTGGGTTCCGTTATTTTTTTTTTTTTTTTGCTGCTCCACTTTTTGCACTCCTTGACTCTAACTCGCTCACAGTGTGTATGTGTGTGTGTGTGTGTGCATGTGTGTGTGTGTGTGTGTGTGTTGGCTCATTAGTACAAGTACTATAAGAAGCACATTGCTTCGTCATAAATGACTGACGCCAGAGCAACAGCAAGAGAAAGAGCAAGAGCAAGTGGCAAAAGCACAAACCCAAAACGACAGCTTGTCCTTCTGCCCGCGTCCTAACATTACTGAAAGCATGTTGCCACACTTTCTTTCCCTCTCGCTCTCCCTATCTCTTTCTCTCTCTCTTTCTCTTTAACGCTTGACGAACATTTCCCCTCGACAAAGAGCGCTGCTGTTGCTGCTGCTGATGTTGCTGATGTTGCTGTTGTTGTTGCTGTTGTTGTTTTTGCGATTGTTTTGTCATATTTAAAAATGAATTTACGTTTTTCTTCTGCTGCCTTCAACCTCCCCCCAACTCCAACACACACACACACACATACATACAGCGTAACCTTTGTAGCAAAACATAAGCTATCAATAATTTACTTTTCTTTAATGCCAATTATTGCTGCAGCAAAGCCAATGTGTAGACTCTCTCTCTCTCTCTCTCTCTCGTACTCTTACTCATTCATTCTGTTGTATAGTAACATATATGCTGCACTTTAAGCTTACCTCAAACATAAATATGAATTTTTATTAATTTGTGCAAAAAAAAAAAAAAAAATTATAATAAACTTCAGCCACAAGTCAACAAAATTCTGAAGTGCAATTAAAAACGCAACTCAAAGTCCAAACAACTTGAACAACTTTACGGCAACATTTTACGACTCCGAGGAAGAGTTAAAGTAAAACGATATGCTTGTTGCAGCCACACAACAACTTGCAACTTGCAAGTTGCATCGTCCTGTTGTCATTTTAATTGTGCCATTGGGTCTACAATTTTATCATCTCGCGGAGTGCAACACGCAAGCTTCAAAGAAATAAGTAGAAGAAGCAACAGTGCAAAACATATAAAGCAGCTGTAACAAAAAGCGTATCAAATATTCGTTGTGCACTTTTATACACATGCTGAGGGTATATTCATTTTGTACAGCAGTTTGTAACGTCACTTAGTAGGCGTGGCAGATCTAGACCAGCATCGATCTAGCAGAATCCAAATATACATGTCTGTCTGCTTGTCTGTCTGTCTGTCTGCTATATATATGTCGGAATCGGCCGGAGCGGACCATTGCCATAGGAGCGATGGATCGAAAATGTATTTTTTTTTCTTTATTAAGTTTTGTGGAAGAAACACACTGGATTCTATTTTAGGGACGACATATACGTCATATATAAATTTTGTCCAAATCTGTCTGTCTGCTATATATATGTCGAAACCGGCGGATCGGACCACTGTATCATAAAGCTGCCATAGGAGCGATGGGTCGAAAATGTATTTTTTTTTTTTCTTTATTAAGTTTTGTGGAAGAAACACACTGGATTCTATTTTAGGGACGACATATACGTCATATATAAATGTCTGCTATATACATATATATATCGAAATCGGCCGGATCGGACCACTGTATCATAAAGCTGCCATAGGAGCGATGGATCGAAAATGTATTTTGTTTCTTTATTAAGTTTTGTGGAAGAAACACACTGGATTCTATTTTAGGGACGACATATACGTCATATATAAATTTTGTCCAAATCGGATCACTATATCTATATAAAGCTGCCATAGGAACTATGGTTCGAAAATTTACATTTTGTAAAGAAAGTTTTATACTAAGACTGAAAGGATATAAAAATCTTTGACCCGCCGAAGATAATTTCTGCATTTCTGTTATTATTATTAATATTATATTTATTTTTATTTATATTTTATTGACTTTATAGACTTTACCACCAGCACATGTGTCATCATCATATCGAAACATAATCCAAATACTCAAGATCTTAAATTCATGGTGACTATGATTTCATTTGTCATTTGCCTGCCTTGAATATTTTCGGTAATATCCGCTGGACACCTTAGCTTGGTTACGTTTCTTGATCTAAGAATCGATGGTCAATATTTTTCACTTACTAAAAATACACAAATTTTCAATAGAAATTTAAAGTTACTTTATTTAAAAACTTAGAAATAAATAAAATAAAAAATACCTCAAAAATTGCGCTTTAACTTATCGAAAGGGAATTTAATACAAATTTCAGAGCTAGAAATGTTAAAATCATTCAAGTTTTAGTCTTTTTTTTTAGTTCTCGCCGGAATCATTCAGTTTCTTCTGAACATAACCAGACATTTAACATTTGGGAGGGAAGCATGGTACAGAGGGACCTGAACTTAATAATTTACAAATATTTACATTTATTTAGAAGATATGTACAAGACTTATCAGTGGGGTGTATTCTTTGAAGTCGTCGGAGTGGTAGAGGATCAGCAAGCCTGTTCACTAGAGTGTTTGGGTGCGCCACCAGCTTATCGGCATATCAGTCTCCCTCTAGTACCAGGCGAAGATCACTTTCGATGGCAATATTTGTGACATTCCAGGGGAGTCCAGCGACATGTCGAGCAGCACGCGACTGCACCACTCGTTGCCTGTTGAGCTGGCTTATTGACGCAGTACCCAAAAACTTGGATGGCATATGTCAGTTTTAGTCTGAAATACCAGGCGATCAGGCGATCTTATCATGAAACTGTTAATTATAAAACACGGAATAAATATTTTCAAAGAAAAGTGAGAGAGAGAGAGAGAGAGAGAATATTACCAGAATAGAAATTTGTGTAGCATACATTATGACTATGATTTGTTTTGACCTGTCAAAGTTCTAAATTTCTATTAATTTTCGCTCGTCTAGCTGATGCTAGTAATTTAGTCTGAAAATCCATTGATTTCGTCATTTTTGACTTTATAATTTTTTTTGTATTTTTCTCTCAGTCGTAACTGAAATTCAAATAAATTTATATAATTTCTAGATGCAGCTCAAAAATAATTAATTTTAATATTTCCAAGGGTATAAAATCGTCGACCCGCTGAAGATAAACTTGCTGTCTGAATTTTATTTTTCTTCTAAATTTTCTTATTTTTTTTTTGTTTTTGGCTGTTTTTGCCATTTTTATTTTGTGCTTTGCTGCATTACGAGATTAACAAATCGACTTACAAAACAGTTAACAAGTTCATTTTCCCCAAGCAGTGAGCAAGAGTGTGTGAGAGAGAGAGAGAGATAGAGCGTATAAGTCAGACAAAGCAATGCGTGTAATGAGCTGCAAACGATGAGCTGCTCTGCCTAAGCCTAAGTCTCAGTCACAGTCACAGTCACAGTTACAGTTACAGCAGTCAACGCCTGCTGCTGCTCGCTTGCTTGCTGCGGCGACTGCTGTTGTTGTGCGTTCAAATCAATTGCAACAGATTTTAGTATGCATCAAACGTTTTACAACTATTTTTCTTAACGCATTTTATTGGCGCTAAGGGAAACTGGCAAACGCAACGCATCGCATATACTAACCGTCAACCGTCAGCGCCCCCCAAAAAATGCGCCACGCCTTAAGCCTTGGGGGATGGTTGGCGGCTGACCACGAATGAAGCGAATGAAGAGCTCGATGAGCGTTGCGTAGTAGCATGGGATGGGAGTGGGTGGGGGGGAGGTGGGAGGGGTACAGTGGCACGTACTCATTTAAAGCGACGCGCCTGACGAGCTAATGGTGCTAGCTTATTGTTGTCTTTGTTGTTGTTGTTGTTTTGCTTATTTGTTGTTGTTGTTGTTGTTGTCCATTGTCATATTAAAACCGCAGTGACGAAAGCAAAGTCTGTGTGTGTGTGAAAGAGAGAGAGAGAGTGTTGGAGAGAGGGGTGAAGGGGTGGACAGTGTAAGTTGAGGCCGTGCATAGCATTTTCTATTAACAGCAATAAAATGCGAGCAGACATAGCCAAAGTCAGCAGCATCATCAGCAGCAGTAGCAAGTGGCAAGTGGCAAGTGGCATGTGGCATGCGGCAAGGGGAATGTCGACAGTCGACAGTCGACGGCGGCAGAATGGCGAGTTTATATTTTGCCTTTTTATTGTTATTGGGCAGCCAATTTGACACAACGCGTTGCGTTGTGGGATGCGATGAAACGAGACGAGACGAGCTGCGGGCAGCGAGCAGCGCAGCGCAGCGTTGAGTAAATGAAGCCAACGGAATGGACAGCCACAAAATAAACGGACACGTTCGTTGAATTCTCAATATAAACAACAACAATTACAATAAGCAAGCTAACAATAATAACAACAAATAGTCAGATAAATACAAATACAAATGTAGCAATATATAGCAATAAATACAGATGTAGATGTACATAGATGTAACTGTATATTTCAATCAATATCTTTGCATTATATAAAAATATAAACTACAAAATTGTTAATTGCTAAAATTTCTATTGTATTTTAATATTAACTTAAACTAAGCGATTTTCTGCTAATTACAACTAATTAAACGTTAAGTAAAAGACTATAAAAAGAAAATAATAAAAGTTATTGTCATAGCATACAACAAATATTTATATTTCAGCGACACGCAAAAAAAAAAACAACACAAATCTAAAAATAGAAACACGAATGCAGCGTCAGCTGACTTCGTCAGTGCTCGTGTGTCCTTCGGTTATTGCTTTCGTGTCGCATTTTTATTTTTTCATTTTCTGGCGCTTTAAAATTTTAATACACTTTCTACACAGTACTATGGCAATGTAAATAAGTCTGCATAAGTTAACATTATTTTCATTAAAAAATAAAAATTTATTTAAATTGCATAAAATAATTTAATAGATATTCTTATGGCTTTTTTTTTTTTTAAATATTTTATCAATATAATGCTCGTAAGTGTATATAAGAAATATGCACATTAGAGTATTAAAAGTGCGACGCGAGAATGAATTTTTTCTTTCCTTTTGCGCAACAAATGCAAATACCGTTACTTCTGCTGTATGCGCGCATAGCAAATAATTCATTTGTGTATTATTCTAAGTATTTAACAATTATTGGACAGCATGTTGCGTTGTCTTATTCTTTAAGAATATGCGCAGCAGTTAAAAAAAAAAAATAATACAAAATAAGCTGCCAAAAAAAAAAAAGAAAAATTGTGTTACAATAAAATAAAATAAAAAATTAGTAATGAAAAAATAAATAAATAAACTAAATTTCCATCCACTTGAACCGCCAATGCCTTGCACTTCAGTCTGCATCTCTTCCTCAACGCCACAGTCAAAAGTCGCGCGGCGCCGTCTAAATCATTACAAATGCCAAGTTGCGCTTGCATACAATTGTCAATTTGACGTGTTACTTTATTATTAATAGCTTTATTTTTTTTTTAATTAATGTTCGCAACATTGGTGCAACAATATATTCTTTTGTATATATTATTAATATTTAACATCGTACTTTAACATCATAAAGACAAAAAAATGAAAAAAGAAACCAAACTTCACAGCAAGTCTTAGAATTGCATACAGAATACAGCGTCCTTATACAGCGCCTAATTGTTTTGGCAAGACTAAGCCGCCTCAAAGGTAGCTGTTTGTCTTCTAGCAAGTAGGCTACGGTGTCTTAAAATTCTAACTGTTAATCGGCATGTGTGCCTGCCAATCTGCTCTTCTACGGTATGCAGACATAGATCCCTGTGAAGAGAGGAACCACGCACATACTATGGACAATTTGAGGGATATTCATTACTAGTCTCTTCGAATAATTGTGGGTTCGAGCGGGGGAAGTAACAATTCCTCCGGTTTCCAGATCATTTGTTGATTTGCTGAAATTATTATTTTTTTTTTTAAGCTTAATTCCAACATAAAACCAGAATATTTTAATTTTATATTCACAATTTAAATCAATGTAAAATTAATTTTTATATAATTAGCAAAACTTGTCCACTGCGTTGTGCTGCGATTTAATGCATAATTGGAAATCAACGACGAAGATAATTGTGAGTTCGAGCCGGGGAAAAGAATAATTACTCCAGTTCTCAGAGCGTCTGTTTATTCCCCAATTTTATTTTTATTTTTTATTTTAAGCTATATTCAATCTTAAAATCAGAATATTGTAGTTTTATATTTATATTTAAAATCAATGTAAAATGCATTTTTTTACAATTTGCAAAAATTGTCCACTACGTTGTGTTGGCAATGCTGTGATATAATGCATAATTGGCAATCAACAAATATACATAGTTGCGAGTTCGCGGAAAGTAATAATTTCTGTTTTTTTATTAAATTTTTTTTTTTTTAGTTTTTGTAAAATTAAATGAGAATATTCTAGTTTTATATTCACATTTCAAATCAATGTAAAATTAATTATTATACAATTTACAAAAATTGCACGTTATGTTGTGTTGGCAACGCTGCGATCTAATGCATAATTGGCATATGTGTGTGTATGCATGTATGTATGTACGTATGAACTTAAATACATTTTAAAATAAAGAAATCAGAAATTGAATTTCGATTGTCGCGTGTATTAGCGTAATTGGATTTCAATTATAAATAATTATACGAATTAAAATAAACTTAATATTGATGTAATTACTTTAATAAATAATTTTTGCTAAAATTACAACTTTGTTTTTCTTAATTGATGTTGGCAACATCAGTGTATATCTATTTTTACGTATTTTGCGCTTTTAGAATTCCCAAGTGCTTATTCTGCTAGTTGCTAATATATAAGTCGCCTTAGAAATCAATTTCAGCGGGCGGTCGATGGCTCACAGTTATAAAGGGTTGTACACATCCCCGATTAATAATTGTGTCACTGGGCGGGTCCCGGCTTAGTTAACTATTTAATTCATAGTCTAACTTAGTAGAACTTATAAATTAGTATTTAACAATAATAATCAAAAAATAGAATAGTAACTTATACGAAAAACACACAATATGCGCCCCTTTACTATAGTAATCATATATATATGCGAGTAACAATATTCTCAAATAGATTTAAGTCAAGTCATCAGTGCAAGGATATGAGCATGTCATATAGGAGCTAAGAACTAAAATAAAAAACTGTGAGCCAGCGAGCCGGGGGAGGTGATGAACCTCCGGTCAGATCGCCTATTTTTTTATTTATTTTTCTTTTTTGCTAAAAATTATTTGCAAAATATTTTGAACTTTATTAATTATGCGTTCGAGCTGGGTGAAATAACAATTCCTGAGGTTATTGCGAGGTTATCGCGTGATTTTTTACTTATTTTTTGTTATACCTGTACCCATCGAAAATGGTGTTAACTTTGTGCAAATGTTCGTAACAGGCAGAAGGGGGCGTGGCAGACCCCACAAAGTATATACATACATTTGTGTGTACATATGTATATTCTTTCTCAGGAGCAATAGCGGAGACGATTTGGCCAAGTCCGTCTGTCTATTTGTGTGCAAAGAACATCTAAGCCATAAGAGATACTAAATCTGGTATGTAGGCTTCTGTATAGCGAGCGTACCATTATCGAATTTAATTCAAACTTTGGATGCCACGCCGCGTTTTACGCTTCTAATATCTCAGCTTATATAAACACTAGAGACTTGCAATTTTCAACATTTAAGCAGCAATACAAGTATGTAAAATTGTCCTGAAAAGTTATTAAACAATTCATTTTCACGAAATATATGAACGTTGGCTTAGCCTTGGCTAGCGAGCGCCAGCTAGAGCTGTCAATGTGTACATATATGTATAAACACGTAAATATACACATGCACGCAACGAGCATATGAAACATTTTTTCTTGTTGAGGATTCGGGGTCAAATGACGATCTGACTGCTGTCGAAAAGAATACATCTGGGGTTGATTTAGACACTCGCTGATGTATACGTCTTTTCAACTCCTTGTAGATTGGACAACCTCTGTAATTAGCGGTGTGATTGCTGCACCTTTTGGTGCTGGGATCGTCTTTACTCGATGGGCAGTGTGCTGAGCCATGAAGCTCTCCACAAGTCACACATACCGGGCGCAGTGTACAGTACGACCGTGTATGGCCATGTTCTTGACAATTTATACATTGTACAGGTCCATTGCGTTTATGTGGTTCTTCTACAGTGATTCTGCGATGTAACAGAAACTGAAGTTTGTAGATTGGGTGCACTACGTTTTTCTTAAGAGAACTGGTGTCTGGATCGAGCTCAACCTTAAATAGCGGTTGGGGCTTCCTATTCTTGTTTAGAATGTTAAAGACTGATTAAGCGTTAAATCCCTTATATTTTAACGCCTTAATTATTTCTGCAGGTGTTACATCAGACTCTATGCCCTACTTGCAGTACTACTTGCAGGCCCTTGCTGCTTTTTAATTGGTACGTGTAAAAGTTCATTTTATTGTCGTTGAGATGCTTTGATAATACTCTATAATTATCTTCCGACTTCGTTTGTACTTTAGTTTCATGAATATTGCCCCATACTAGGGGAATTATATAGAAATTGTCCTTTCCAATAAGCTCTACAATGTTGTTTACTAGAGCATTGGAGCTCTTCTCACGTATGTATATTGGTGGTAGCTTTGGCGTCTTTTTAACGCCTTCTTCGGACGGCAGATCATCGGAGTTGTCTGCTAGAATTTCAAACCTATTGGTGTTGTTAGGCTTTTCGATTAAAAATGCGGTAGAGTTGCTACGGGAAATTGTTGCTTTCGGATTTAAAGGGCTTGACTTTCGTTTTATTTGGATGTAACGATCCATTCCAGTCTGCACAAGTAAGCTTACATTGTTTGGTTTTTGCTTAACCGACAGCGCAGCAGTCGTAGCATTTGTTTTGGTCGATGATTCGTAGAGGGGTTTTGCTGTTGTCATCAAAGGCAAAGAAAGAGCTTTTGCTGAAGACGATGGAATTGAACGGGCAGCCGATACAGTTGCAGTTGATGTTGTTGTTGCAGTCGCAGTAGTTAAAGAGACTGTTGTGCTGGTCACCGTAGGTGAGAGCAGGTCTCTCAGTTCATTGCATGCTTACTTGTCAGAGCGCTCTGCACACTTGCTAAGTGCAAGTGTTCTTTCGTCGGGTTGGGGGTCATTGATCACTTCAAATTTGCATCAGTAGAATATTTGATTGGTTCAACCACTGAGTAAGAGAAATACGCGTTGTTACGTTGCAAAGAGAGTAAAGAGAGAGAGAGAGAGAGTACGAATGTCACTTTGACTCATCTTTTTAACCGTAAGTTAGTTTATTATAGATTTAGATAATTAATTAGTGAATAATCAATTAATACTATTTTGTGCGATTTCATCGCACTAAGCGTCTTTTCGCGTTTTGCACTAATTAATTCGTCACTCACTATGCTGTAATTGTGTGTAATTTATTTTGTTTCCCGAAGCACAGTAAAACAAGTCTGCTTACGACCGAGAATTCAAGGCCTTTCAAGGTAAATATTTATACATTTTGTAAATCAGCTTAATGGAAAGAACCGGCCTTAAAACGTGAATGTGAATTTTGGTCCCATCGGCATAACGATCCACACATACGGCACATAATGCAATGCTTTGGCTGCTTTATAATGTCACAAATCAGCTGGGAACATACCAACAAGAGCTTCAGAGCTCCTCGGGAGCTCAATCTTATTGAGCATTAATGACATCTTCTTAAAAGAAAGATCTGGAAGCACACAATTACTTCAAAGAATGCTCATGGATTGAGGCAAAATTATAACTGCAGAAACAATGAAACTCGATGTCCAAAGGCATTATGAAAGTCATTGAAAAGAGTATAATATTCATTATATGTACATATGTAGGTTATAGTAAGGTGTACGTAGAATTTTGCGTGTACATATACATATTTTGTAGCGTTTAACTTAAAATTAAATATAAAATATATTGAATTTCTAAACAATTCTATAAAAAAATATAATATTAAGGAAAATAAAATAAAATTATAAATTATAAAATTAATTTAAAAAAATTAGTTAAAAATAATTGAAGTTTGATATTACGTTTTTATTTTTTTGATGCACGCAGATTTGTGCAGGAGTGTAATTACCATGAAAGTTATATAAATTGCAATAACCAAAATTTTAGGGGCGTCTCTATAGCGTGCAGTTGCCTGCGGTTCAAACTCCACAAACGCCAACAATTCTTTTGTATTTTTAAAGTTGAAAAGAACTGTGGCTCAGTTGTTAGAGGGTTAAACTTGTGTGCAAAAGATCCGCGGTTCAATTCTTGTAACGATATTTTTTAAAATGACAAAATAAGCAAATATCATAAAATTGAAAAGTCTTTAGTTTTTCAAGGAAATGTATAAATGTTAATAAATTAATGAAATGAACTAAAAATATGCGTGTGCGTAGCACGAGGATAACAAATATATAAAATAAATAAATATATATATATACATATGTATATATATGTATAATAATTATAACTTAAAATTGGCGAATGAATAGCATGAGCATTATTATTATTATTATTAGATGGCACTACAACCCATTTCTGGTTTTGGCCGACCTCAGCATCTCCCTCCAGGCGCCTCTGCTCTTCGCGCGCCTCCTCCAATTAGAAATACCCAGTAGATTAAGGTCCTGCTCTACTTGGTCCTTCCATCGGAGATTTGGTCGTCCCCTTCGTCGTCGCCCGTAGTCGACTCTCGCTTCGAATACCTTCTGAGCTGGAGATTCTTCATCCATACGCACAACGTGGCCGAGCCAGCGCAGACGTTGTATCGTGATGCGCCGGACCACGTCCACGTCGTCGTACAACTCGTACAGCTCGTGGTTCATCCGAATGCGAAAGTCGTCCCCAATCCGAACGGGACCAAAGATCTTGCGAAGAATTTTTCTCTCGAACACTCCAAGCGCTGCTGCATCTGTTATTGACACTACCCATGCTTCTGCGCCATATAAGAGCACAGGTAGGATGAGTGTCTTGTAGAGTGCTAATTTTGTTCGACGAGAGAGGTCTCTATTGCACATTTGCCTACTCAGACCAAAGTAGCACCTATTGGCAAGTGTGATTCTTCGCTTGATCTCCAGGCTGACGTCATTTTTGGTGTTAATGGCAGTGCCAAGGTAAGTGAACTCCTTGACCACTTCGAACGTATAGCTGTCTGCTACCACATGGGAGTCTAGGCGCCGCGCCTCCTTGCTTGTCGACAGCATATACTTCGTCTTGCCCTCGTTTACCGCCAAGCCCACTTTTGCTGACTCTTTTTCGATTGCGGAAAATGCAGCAGTGACATCACGCTTGCTGCGGCCAATGATGTCAATATCATCAGCGTAAGCAAGGAGCTGGACACTTTTATAAAAAATAGTGCCAGCTCGATGTACACCGGCTTTCCGCAAGACCCCTTCCATCACGAAGTTGAAGAGGTTGCACGATAGGGGGTCGCCTTGTCTGAAACCTCGAACGGTATTGAAAGGTTCGGAGAGGTTCGTTCCTACCTTGACAGAGCTGATGGTGCTGCTCAATGTCATCCTGCAAAGACGTATCAGCTTTGCAGGAATACCGAACTCAGACATGGTGGCATATAGGCGTTCCCTTGTCGGGCTATCGAATGCAGCTTTGTAATCGACAAAGAGATGATGTGTGTCAATTCCATTTTCGTGGGTTTTCTCCAGGATTTGGCGCAATGTGAAGATCTGGTCTATGGTGGATTTACCAGGTATGAAGCCGCACTGATAAGGTCCGATCAGTGTGCTGGTATACGGCTTCAGTCGTTCACATATTACGCTCGATAGGACCTTATATGAGATGGCAATCAGGCTAATTCCCCGGTAGTTGGCGCATATCGTCGGGTCGCCTTTCTTCAGCACAGGACAAAGGACGCTGAGATTCCAATCGTTGGGCATGCTTTCTTCTAGCCATATTTTGCAGAAGAGCTGATGCATGCACCTTATCAGCTCTTCGCCGCCGGCCTTAAACAACTCTGCAGGCAGTCCATCAGCACCGGCTGCTTTGTTGTTTTTGAGTCGCATAATAGCAACTCGGACCTCGTCATGGCTAGGTAGTGGTATATCCACATTGTCGTCGATTGGTGGTATCGGGCTGCTTCCTCCAATGGCGGGATTGGTGCCGTCATCGCCTGCTAGCAGCTTGGAGAAATGCGCCCTCCATACCCTCAGCGTGCACTGCGTATCTGTAACCAGATTTCCATTTTCATCTCGACAGTTAGATGCTCCGGTCTTGAAACCTTGTGTCAGACGGTTGACTTGTTGGTAGAATTTTCGAGCATCATTTCTGTCTTGAAACACCTCGAGTTCCTCGCACTCTCGCTTTTCTTGCTCCCGTTTTTTCCGTCTAAAAAGTCGCCTCTCTTCCTTCCTTTTCTCCCTGTAACGTTCACACGTAGCTCGCGTTGCGCCAGACTGCAGCGTTTTTCTGTAGGCGGCGTTTTTTGCCGCAGCTGCGACGCGACACTCCTCGTCATACGATTGGTTCCGTGTGTGTGGGCGCTTGAACCCAATGGCTGTTTTTGAGCAGCAGCTCGCATGGAGTGGGATATGTGCGCCCAGAGTCCACCGGCGTCAACAGGGAGAGGGGTAGGTTGGTGGAGCAGTTTCGAGAGATGAGTGGAGTAGGTTGTTGCTGTCCGTTGTGATCGCAGCCTAGTGACGTCAAGCTTTCGTTGCGTGATGGGGCGTACGTTTTTCGCTCGGCATAGCCGCATGCGTATCTTGGCTGCGACAAGATAGTGGTCCGAGTCTATGTTGACTCCACGAAACGAACGCACGTCCATCACGCTTGAGGCATGCCTTCCGTCTATCACAACGTGATCAATCTGGTTGCGCGTTTTTTGATCAGGGGACAGCCATGTGGCCTTGTGGATGTCGAGGTGCCGAAATCTGGTGCTACTCACTACCATGTTTCGCCCCGCGGCGAAGTCAATCATGCATGAGCATTATACATTTATAAATATATAATATTATATAAACAAGTAACTGTGAGTGAAATCAATCTTTTACTCAAATCACTTTTGAAGCTGTTTTTCGCTCACCACTCTTTTTTTTTACTATGAAATTTAAGAAAAGATACCTAGTTCATCAGAATTTGTTTTTCCGGTACATAACAAAAGTACAGTTATATTGTATTTAAGAGTGCAGGGTATTTTACTGTCGAGTGCTGTAGCCTGCACTAGTTTTTTTTTTCTAAAAGTTATTTACAACATATTTTTAACTTTATTAATTGTGAGTTCGAGCTGGGTAAAGTAACAATTCCCTAGGTTATCAGATAGGCTATTTTTTTTTTACTTAATTTTACTTTTTTTTTTATTTTAAGCTTAGTTCAAACTTAAAGTCAGAATAATGTAATTTAATATTAACATTTAAAGTCTATGTAATTGTCCGCTGCGTTGTATTCACAATGCTGCGATATAATGCGCTGGTAATTGGTAACCATTGAATATAGTTGCGAGTTCGAGACGTGGGAAGTAATAATTTCTCCAGTTTTCAGATCGTCTGTTTTTTCCTATTTTTTTTTTTTTTGTATTTTAAGCTTAATTCAAACTTAAAGTCAGAATATTGTAGTTTTATATTTATATTTAAAATCAATGTAAAATTGATTTTTATACAGCTCAAAGTACTTGTCCGGTGCGTTGTGTTCACAATGCTGCGATACAATGCAGAATTGGCAATTGTAATAATTCCTCCGGTTTTCTGATAATCTGTTTTTTTTTCTTACAATTTTTTTTTTTTTAAACGTAATTCAAACTTAAAAACAGAAAATACTTACAATTTTATATTCGTCTTTCAAATCAATATAAAATTAATTTGTGTACTATTTGTAAATATGGAACGCTGCGTTATGCTGGCAATGCTCCAATATAATGCATAATTGGTAACCATTGAATATAGTTGCGAGTTCGAGACGTGGGAAGTAATAATTTCTCCAGTTTTCAGATCGTCTGTTTTATTCCAATTTTTTTTTTGTAATTTTAAGCTGGCTGAAAATAAGTCTAATCTGTAAAATCAGAATATTATAGTAGTTTTATATTCGTATATTTAAAATCAATGTAAAATTCATTTTTAATTCAATTTGCAAAAATTGTCCACTACGTTGTGTTGGCAATGCTGTGATATAATGCATAATTAGTAATCAATGAATATAGTTTGCGAGTTCGAGGCGTGGGAAGTAATAATTTCTCCGGTTTTCAGATCGTCAGTGTTTTGTTTCTTACAATTTTTTTTTTGTATTTTAAGCTTAATGCAATCTTAAAATCAGAAAATCATTCGTAGTTTTATATTTATCATTTAAAATCAATGTAAAATTCATTTCGTATGCAATTGGCAAATATTTTCACACTACGTTGTGTTGGCAATGCTGTGATATAATGCATAATTGGTAATCAGTGACATAGTTGCGAGTTCGAGACGTGGGAAGTAATAATTTCGACGGTTTTCAGATCGTCTATTTTTTCCTATTTTTTTTTTTTTTTTGTATTTTAAGCTTAATGCAATCTTAAAATCAGAATCATGTAGTTTCATATTTATATTTAAAATCAATGTAAAATTCATTTCTATACAATTTGCAAAAATTGTCCACTACGTTGTGTTGGCAATGCTGTGATATAATGCATAATTGGTAATCAACAAGTTGCGAGTTCGAGACGTGAGAAGTAATAATTGCTTTAGTTTTTAGAAAGTCTGTTTTTTGCTTAAATTATTATTATTTTTTTTTTATTTTAAGCTTATACCAATTTTAAAATCAGAATATTGTAGTTTTATATTTATATTTAAAATCAATGTAAAATTAATTTTTATACAATTTGCAAAAATTGTCCACTACGTTGTGTTGGCAATGCTGTGATAATAATGCATAATTGGTAATCTGCAAGTTGCGAGTTCGAGACGTGGGAAGTAATAATTGCTTTAGTTTTTAGATAGTCTGTTTTGCTGAAATTATTATTATTATTTTTTTATTTTAAGCTAAGATCAATTTTAAAATCAGAATATTGTAATTTTATATTTACATTTAAAATCAATGTAATATTAATTATACAATTTACAAAAATTGCACGTTATGTTGTGTTGGCAACGCTGCGATAAATTGCATAATACATATGTGTGTATGTATGCAAGCATGCATGATCTTAAGCACTTTAGAAACAATTAAATCAGAAATATTATTACCAATTATAAATAATTATACGAATTAAAAAAAACTTTATATTGAGGAAATTATTTACATAAAATATTGTCCTTTTTTTTTGCTAAAATTGCAACTTTGTTTTTTTTAATTGATGTTGGCAACATCAATGCATATCTATTTTTAACTTATTTTTACGCATTTTGCGCTTTTAGAATTCCCAAGTGCTTATTCTGCTAGTTGCTAATATATAAGTCGCCTTAGAAATCAATTTCAGCGTGCGGTCGATGGCTCACAGTTATAAAGGGTTGTACACATCCCCGATTAATTGTGTCACTCGTCATGTCGTCAGGTGGTGGTACTTGATTTAATGATTCATAATTTTAACTTAGTAAAATTTATAATTTAGTAGTAGTTAATAAAAAACTGTCAGCCAGCCGAACTGGGAGAAAGTGTATCTCCCTCAGATCGCCAAATTTTTTGTTTCCTTTTTTGCTAAAAGTTATTTACAAAATATTTTTACCTCTATCTTTATTTATTTATAATGCACTCGTAGCCAGTAGGATGCAATCACTTTTGGTGAGCACTCCAGTGTCATTAGCGAAGGTAGCAATTAGTGTATCCGTATGCGCAATATCCTCCATAGCATTGTGATTGGGAATATCAGCAGTAAAGATAGTATAAAGAGTTGGGCCCAATACACTACCTTGTGGAACTCCGGCTTCTATTCTTCTTGTAGAAGGCATGCATTCGTCAAATTCCACTTGAAAAGTACGCCCATCTATGAAGCTCTTCCACCAGTGTAAATAGCTGTGGACCCTTATGCCAGACTCTATCGAACGCTTGCTGAATATTCAGAAAAGCTGCGACAGCATATTCTCTATGTTCCATGGCCTCTAGGGTAAAGTTAACTAACCTAACTGGAATTTAGGAATAGTCTGCTTGTATATTAGCACCAGAAACATTAGGGCCTGATCGGGGAGGAGTTTAATGGTCCTATTGTCCAGAGGATCCTCTCCAGGTGATTTTTTGCGACGTAATTTTGAAACGAGTCCCTTCAATTCTTCCAGCGTTACAGGGTCAGCGGGCAGATCCATTTGGAAACGTGCGTCTAAAAAATGTTGTATTGATTTGCAGTGGCTCTCTGGCGCATATTCATACGGTTTAAATCGTTGCTCCAGAATGCTCGCAAACGCTTCTGCTTTGTCATTGTCCGTTCAACACCAGCCACCTATCGGGTTCCTCCAGTTGAGCTTTAAAAATTCTCTTGTCTGCATTGCAAGCGAGTAACGGAGTACGAATTTGACGTTTTATGGGTGGGAAGTGCAGTTCAGCAACGAGTGGAAGGTGGTGCGATGAGAGCTCATGAGAAGTTTCCACATTAAATCTTCTGGTATGGAACACTTTAGTTATGAAGAAGTCCAGTGCTGTAGGCGTTAGCAGGGAGTAAAATAAAGACTAAAATATTGGCTCAGCTGTTCCTAGTATTTGATACTGCCCATTCGCAATCACTTTCTGCAGTTGTTTGCCTCTGGAGCATGCCCTAGTATTGCCCCACCAGTAATGTTTTGCGTTGAAATCGCCACCTGCTATGAAATTATTGCCAAACGCAGCCAGTAGTGCCTCAAACTCTGCTATTGTCCAAGGCTCTTTAGATGAAAGATACAACGACGCAATTGTAATAGTAATTGTAATAGATGTTTGCAGTCTCACTTTCGCCATTTGTTGGCTTGGCAATGAGATGGAAGACTCGGGACAATGTTTCAGCTTAGAACTCACTAATATACTGCAGTTACCACTCCTGCAGTTACCACTTGGGTGGAAGGCGTGATAACCAGCAGGTTTAGATTTTGATCCTCTCTCAAGAGTGTCTCAGTTTGTTTGCATAATATCAATGCTGTGCGCACTAAAAAATAGCCGAAGTTCTTCTAGATGTTTGGCAATTCCTCGTGCGTTCCATAATCCGATTTTAATGCTCGTTTGGTTCATGTTTTTATTTTGGAGATGGGAACATTATTATTCGATTCAACAGTCTCTTGTATTAACTTGTATTAATCTTAAATCTGTTAAAGCTGGCTGCAGTCTTGGGTAACGGTTGTTCTTTTTTAATTTCTGGATCCGAACAGGAGAGTCTTTATCAATGGCAGTGTGGCCACCACCACAGTTGATACATTGAAATCTGTCTATAGTGCACAGCGGAGAACCAGTCGGATGGGGACATGGGCTTTTGCCACATATATGTAATTTTTCGAGTGACCAAACATATGGCACTAGAAGCATTGTATCATATTATTTCTGCGGGGAGCACGCCCAACTGTGACTCTATACCTGCCAAGTCGAGTTATTTTCAGTGAATCTGCTATACTGTAACGGTTGAAGTTTTTCAAAAACAAATAAAAAATGTTAGCCATAGGAATTTCTTATAATAAAAATTATCGCATAAGAGAATTGTTGATGAGAGTGTTGTAACAGGCGAAGAGTGCTGCATCAATGTTATCGGTTAAAATTAAATATAAAATATATTGAATTTCTAAACAATTCTATAAAAAAATATAATATTAAGGAAAATAAAATAAAATTATAAATTATAAAATTAATTTAAAAAAATTAGTTAAAAATAATTGAAGTTTGATATTACGTTTTTTTTTTTGATGCACGCAGATTTGTGCAGGAGTGTAATTACCATGAAAGTTATATAAATTGCAATAACCAAAATTTTAGGGGCGTCTCTTTAGCGTGCAGTTGCCTGCGGTTCAAACTCCACAAACGCCAACAATTCTTTTGTATTTTTAAAGTTTAAAAAAAATGTGGCTCAGTTGTTAGACGGTTGGACTTTCGTGCCAGTTGTCCGCGGTTCAAATCTCGAAACGATTTGTTTTTAAATGACAAAATAAGCAAATATAATATATAACATAGTTGCGCCCCTGTAACTTTTCAGTTGCTCGCGGTTCAAACTCCACACACGGCAGACAATTTGTTCGTACTTTTAAAAGTTATAAGAAGTGTGGCTCAGTTGTTAGAGGGTTAAACTTGTGTGCAAAAGATCTGCGGTTCAATTCTTGTAACGATATTTTTTAAAATCACAAAATAAGCAAATATAATAAAATTGAAAAGTCTTTAGTTTTTCAAGGAATTATTATTATTATTATTAATGAAATGAACTAAAAATATGCGTGTGCGTTGCACGAGGATAACAAATATATAAAATAAATAAATATATATATAAATATATTAATTATTAACTTAAAATTGGCGAATGAATAGCATGAGCTTTATATATTTATAAATAAATAATATTATATAAACAAGTAACTGTGAGTGAAATCAATCTTTTACTCAAATCACTTTTGAAGCTGTTTTTCGCTCACCACTCTTTTTTTTTACTATGAAATTTAAGAAAAGATACCTAGCTCATCGGATTTTTTTTTCCGGTACATAACAAAAGTACAGTTATATTGTACTTAAGAGTGCAGGGTATTTTACTGTCGAGTGCTGTAGCCTGTACCACTTGTTTTTTTTTTCTAAAAGTTATTTACAACATATTTTTAACTTTATTAATTGTGAGTTCGAGCTGGGTAAAGTAACAATTCCCTAGGTTATCAGATCGCCTGTTTCTTTACTTAATTTTACTTTTTTTTATTTTAAACTTAATTCAAACTTAAAGTCAGAATAATGTAATTTAATATTAGCATTTAAAGTCTATGTACAATTAATTTTTATACAGCTCAAAGTAATTGTCCGCTGCGATGTGTTCACAATGCCGCGATACAATGCAGAATTGGCAATTATTGAAGATAATTGTGAGTTCGAGTCGTGGGATGTAATAATTCCTCCGGTTTTCTGATAATCTGTTTTTTTTTTTCTTAAAATTTTATTTTGTTTTTTAAACGTAATTCAAACTTAGAATCAGAAAATACTTACAATTTTATATTCGTCTTTCAAATCATTATACAATTAATTTGTGTACTATTCGTAAATATGGAACGCTACGTTATGTTGGCAATGCTGCGATATAATGGAGAATTGGCAATTAACGAGGCTAATTGTGAGTTCGAGCCGGTTTACAGATCGTCCGCTTTTTTTCTAATTTTTTTTTTTTAAATTTATGCTGGCTGAAAATAAGTCTAATTTGTAAACAGAATATTTTAATAATTTTATATTCGCATATTGAAGTCAATGTAAAATTATTTTTAATACAGTTCGCAGAAATCGTCCACAGCGTTGGCCATCAATGAAGATAATTGTGAGTTCGAATCGCGGGAAGTAATAATTCCTCCGGTTTTCAGATCATCAGTTTTTTGTTTCTTACAATTTTTTTTTTTTATTTTAAACTTTATTTAAGCTTAAAATCAGAAAATATTCACAATTTTATATTCGTCATTCAAATCAATATAAAATTAATTCGTGTACTATTCATAAATATGGCACTCTGCGTTATGTTGGCAATGCTGCGATAAAAACCATAATTGGCAATCAATGAATATAGTTGCGAGTTCGAGACGTGGGAAGTAATACTGCCTCCGATTGTCTGTTTTTTCCCAATTTTTTATTTTTTATTTTAATTAATTTAATTTAATCTTAAAATCCGAATATTGTAGTTTTCTATTTACAGTTAAAATCAATGTAAAATTAATTTTTATACAATTAGCAAAACTTGTGCAACTATGTAATGCATAATTGGCAATCAACGCAAATAATTGTGAGTTCGAATCGCGGGAAGTAATAATTCCTTCGGTTCTCAGAGCTTCTGTTTTTTTATTAAAATTTTGTTTTTTAGTTTTTGTAACATTAAATGAGAATATTCTAGTTTTATATTCACATTTCAAATCAACGTAAAATTAATTATTATACAATTTACAAAAATTGCACGTTATGTTGTGTTGGCAACGCTGCGATCTAATGCATAATTGGCATATGTGTGTGTATGCATGTATGTATGTATGAACTTAAATACATTTTAAAATAATGAAATCAGAAATTGAATTTCGACTGTCGCGAGTAGTAGCGTAATTGGATTCCAATTATAAATAATTATACGAATTAAAATAAACTTAATATTGATGTAATTACTTTAATAAATAATTTTTGCTAAAATTGCAACTTTGTTTTTCTTAATTGATGTTGGCAACATCAGTGTATATCTATTTTTACGCATTTTGCGCTTTTAGAATTCCCAAGTGCTTATTCTGCCAGTTGCTAATATATAAGTCGCCTTAGAAATCAATTTCAGCGGGCGGTCGATGGCTCACAGTTATAAAGGGTTGTACACATCCCCGATTAATTGTGGTGTTATATTGTGTGGGTCCCGGGGTAGATAATTAATTTTAATTCATAATCTAACTTAGTAAAATTTATAATTTAAGAATAAAATTTTACAATGGATTATTTATAGCTTGAACAGCATATAATAATCATCCAAATCCCAAAATATAGATTTAAGAATAATCAAACTCAAAAACAGGAAACGAAGCCAAAAGACAAATAACGTCAACTTACTAATATAAATAGTTATAACAGGATGGCAGGTTGGGGTAGAGTGTGTGTGGTGTAAAAAATAACTGTGAGCCAGCCGAGAGCCGGAGGAAGTGATGCCCTCCGTTCCGGTTAAAAGATCATCGATCAAGATCGCCTATTTTTTCTTGCTTTAATTATTTTATTATTACTTTTTAATTCCTTATTTATAAATGTATATTTTTGTTATTTATATTTTAATTTTTATTTATATTATTATTTTTATAGTTTGTTTAATTTAATATATATATTTTTTTATATACAATATATATGTTTTTCATAAAAATATTTTATATTTGATGTTATAGTTGCTTGATTCGTATCAAACTTCTTAAGTTGTAGTATTAGGCGTATATATGCATGTATATTTTTAATCAATGTTTAAGCAGTCAAATCATGCTGACTAACATGTTTAAGCATGTGCTTTGCAGCTATTCTTTGCGCTAGCTATGTATTGTATTGTATATGAAATTTGTATATTTAGCATATTATATTATAGAAATTGCCACGCCTACTTTATGAGAAGCTATAGCAACATTACCAGAACAAAAAAAACGTTGCTGGCAATAAATTTCTTGACGAAAACTGAAAATGTAAATGCGCATAGAAATTCAACATAATGTCGAGCATAAGCATGATATATACATATATATATATATATATATATATATATAGATATTATAAATTGTATATGCTATGCATATACATATATATTTATTTATTTTGTTGGACGTGAAACGTGTTTGTAATGCAGAAACGGCAGCAGCTTCTAACTAAATTAGGTTAAATGCAAACAACGACCAAAAACTGACAATTTGGCGATTATAGAAGGGCTGCCAAGGATAGTAGGTTGGGGACGTTGGGGGGGGGGTAGAAGGTCTGGCGACTACAGACAAAGTTAAGGACGGGTTAAGGACAGCAGACAGACAGACAGACAGCGCAACAACAACAATAACAAAAACAATGCTGCAATTAAATAAATGTTTTTTGGCTGGGCAACAAAAAAAAAAAAAGAAGAAATTTGCAAAAAGGATTTGAAACGTAAGAGCGAGACAGAGATAGAGAGAGGGGGGGGGGATGTGAGTGAGTGAGAGTGTAAGCGCGCGCTTAACGTACAAAGTAACTGAAACTGGAAGCAGCAGTAACTGTAAAGGAACCACAGGCAACAAGAGAGGCGCAAAAGGCCGATGGCCGGAGGCATGTGGCAAGTGGCAAGTGGCATGTGGCAAGTACTCAAGCAAATGCAGTTGGTGCCAGCAAGTCCAAGCAAAATGGCGAAACACAAAAACGGCCAAAAGAAATCATTTTGCTTAATTCAATGCGCAGCACTAGCAGCATCAGCAGCACTAGCAGCATCAGCAGCATGAGCAGCAGCAGTAGCAACAGCAGCAACAGTAGCCATAGCAGCAGTCAAGTCAGTGTGACAGTGGTAAACGGCGACAAGGAGACGCTTCCTCTGACGCAATTAGTGCAACATTGTTGCACATTTCTTCTACTTCTTTCACTGGCCTTTTTTTTTGTTTTGTTAGCTTGCAACGTGGTTTTCGCTTGTTGCGCCTTTAGGTACGCTTCATGGCTGTGCAACAAAGCCAAAGGGCAAGTTTAAGCAAGTAAAGTCAAAACAGGATTTTCGACAATGCGGCGCATCAAGTGGCAACAACAGTAACAACAAGTTCTACAAGGTAGTACACAAAAAACAAGAGCAACTAAAGAGAGATTGAGAATCAACTTCAAACTGAAGTGTGGCACGCAGCATAAGAATAAACCTAGCGCTAAGAATGAGCAAAACACAAAGTAAACGAGAAAGTAAGCAGCAAGTGCAAGAGGTAGCAGCAGGGGGAGCAGCGCAGTGTGTCTGACGAAAGGAGTTAAGTGTTGATGGGCCTTGGCTTCACTTTTAATTTCTATGCGAGCTGACGGCACTTTGTGTTCTTTTTTTCCCCCATTTTTTTTTTTTGTTTTTTCTTGCCACTGTTGTTAGTTGATGAGGCCATTGTAAGCGCGCATACGATGAGAGAAGGCGACATTGATAAATATAGCGAGGGAGAGAGAGACAGAGAGAGAGAGAGAGAGAGCGAGAGAATAAAGAGAGATATAGGTATATTACAACTAACTTTAAGTCAGCATTAACAGTTTAACTTTAGTATTAACTTTATGCTTGTTAAAGACTGCAATATATAAGCGATAACATATCGATAGCTATCGATAACATTAAGTAAAGTTGAATATTTTACGAACGTTATGTCAACATTGTTAGCTTAATGTTCTGTTTAACATTTTGATTGTTTAAAGCTAAGCGAAAGTTATCGATATTTATTGAAAGTTATCGATAACATTAATTAAAGTCTAACATTTTATAAACATCATGACAATGTTATCAGCTTAACGTGCTATTCAAATTCAATCTTCTTTCAAATTTATCGACATTACCGTAAGTTATCGATAACATAAAACAAACTCTAACCCTTTAGTACAGTTACATATGTCAGCGAGATCAACTAAACATGCTACCTTATTTTAAGCTTGTTGCAAAACTTATCGAAAGTTATCGATAACATTAAACACATTCTAAAGATGTGCTAAAGTTATGCCAATATTATCAGTTTGACGAGCTTTCTGATTTTTTCTATCATTTATCGAAATTCATGAATAATTATCGAAAGTTATCGATAAGTTAACGTATAATTTATCGCCAACATAATAACATAGCGATATCGAAAGACACTACGATTTGGATAAAAACAAAAATTGATTCCGTAAATTTGTTTAAAGCGACAAATATAACAATAATCGAAACTATCGATAATAGAGCTAGTAGAAAATGAATTTTATTCATTTGTTTGTTACAAATTTGTAAGCTTTAAAAAAAGAAAAAAAAAAACAAATGTTGAAAGTTTTTCATTTTGGTAACGTAAAAGAATGAATAAAATCGAATGTAAAGGAAATACTGAAAACTGAAAACTGGAAACAGAAAACAGAAAACGGAAAACTGTGTCATTTTCCTCAGTTGCTTTAGGGCTATCGAAAGCAATCAGGCAAAACAAAAGAAATCGAAGTAAAAGGGTCGAAGAAACAGTATGAAAATGAAATGAAATTGCGAAAAACTTACTTCAAAATAAAATAAGACAAAAAAAAAAACAAAAAATAAATAAAAATAAAAACAAAACAAATTTAATACTTTTCGACATCACTTTCCCTCTCTCTCTTTCTCTCTCTCTCTGACTGTCTCTGTCTTTTTGCTTTCTCAAGTTGAAAGGCAAAGATTTTGTGTGTGTTTTTTTTATATGTCTTTTTCTTTGAAAATTTGTTGATGAATTGTACAAATTTTGAAATGAATTTGAAAAACATTTTTGAAATTTCTACGTAAATATAAATAGAAGTTGAATTTGAATTTGAAGTTGAAGTTGAAGTTGTGTAAATGAACAATTCAAACATTGAGTGCCACAACATTGCATAAAGTGAAAGTTAGCACTTTGGATATCACTCTCTCTGTCTCTGTCTCTGTCTCTGTCACTCTCTCTCACACTTGCTGTCTCTTTCTCATACTGCTGATGTCTGTTCGGCCATTAAATATACAAAACCTCATAAAACAAAGTTGAGCCAACAAGCGTTTTTAATTGATTTCCACGCCAATGACTGGTCAACAGTGCGACTTGTCCCATATCCCGACTCTTGACTCTCGACTCCCACTTCCTAGTTGCCAGCTGTGTATATATGTGTGTGTGTGTGGCACTCAAGCGGCCCATTGATGTGTGATGTGTGTCTGAAAAGTTTACAATAATTTTTACACATTCAATAGCCGCAACTAAACGCCAAATGCCAACGCCATGCGGTCGCAACAGGATGAAGGACATGAAGCTAAGGACCAAGGACTATAGACACTGGACAGTGGACAACGAATAGTGCCAGACACAACTGTGACCGACAACCGGCAGTCGACAACCGACAGTCAACAGTCGTTGACCAATGAGGACGATGAAGACCAAAAGAAAAGTTTTTTTTTTTTTTTTTTTTTGTCCCACATGGACGCATTCATGTGCATATGCATATAAGTGTGTGTGTGTGTGTTGATATATTTTGGAAAAAACAGTTTTCCAAAATACTCACACACACACACACAGCTTTACATATGCAAAAGTTCAGAGTTCAACGCATGATTGTGAAAATGGAATTGCCAAAGTTGCGGACGAGGGCGTTCAAAAGTTGCACAATTTTTATTTTTTTTTCTGATATTTTTTTTGTGCCTTTTTCCCTTTTTTTTTGTATTTTATATATTTTTTTTTTTGCTCCTTTTTGTTATCTGCTTCTTCTTTTTTTGTGTATTTTTCATTTGTCATTTGACAAAGTTCTTTTCAGTTTTTCTTTTTATTTATTTTATTTTTTTGCATAATTTCCTGCTCATTGTGGGAAAATTGAATGCTTACGCGTTGGGTATATTTAACACTTGGCGTATAGCATGTGGATCCTATTGGAATCTATTCAGATGTAAATGTTTGTTACACATATGTTTCGCAATGTTACAAAAGTTGGAAGTTGAAAGATTTATATTTAATTATATTACTTAATTTATATATATTATTTATTTATTTATATTTTCATTTATTCAATTTTTTTAATTTATTTAATATTTCAATAAGAAATTATTTACATTTTTAAGGCATACAAATTTTATTTTATAAAATTCTTTTTTTTTTTAAATATTTTTATTATTTTTATAAAATTTTCATGTGTTCGATTTATTGTAGATTCAATTTATATTTAATATTAATATTAATATATTTAATACTTATATTAATATATTTAATATTTATATTAATATATTTAATATTTATATTAATATTTTATTTTTTTTTTTAATATTTTTTAATTTTTTGTTATATATTTTATTAATTTTCTTTTTTTTTTAATTATTTAATTTTGTTTAAATTTTTAATTTATACTATACATTTTATTTTTATATTTATACTATTCGTTTTATTCATTTTATATTATGCTATTTATTATTATATATTTATTATAAATAGTTTTTATTTAATTAACAAAATAAATTTTTTTTATTACATATAAAATATTTAAAGTTTATTTGATTTAATATTTATAATTTACATATACTTAATAATTATATTTAAAAAATTAACAAAAAAAACATAATTTAAATTTATTTTCTAATACATAAAATATTTGTAATTTTGTTTTATTATTTTTTATATTTGGTTTAGATTGTTAAATAATTTTTCTTTTACTATTTTTTTACTATTTATTTATTAAAATATTTATTTTTTCCACATATTTAATTTATATATATTTAAATTTTTAATGTGTAGAGTATTATATTTTATTGATATAATTTATTTAATTTTTAATTTATATAAATAATATATAAATATATAATTATTTATATATATAAAAAAAATTAAAAAAAAATAAAAAATTGTATATTATATTATTTTGCTTATTTTATAAAATTGTTCAAAGGGTAACTATTTGTCTAGCACTTCAATATGCCTTGTCACTTGTTTTTTTTATCTCTAGATTTCTATTTCTATAATATTATATATATATACATATATATATATTTTTTTTTTCAAAACTATTTTTTTTTCTCTCTCCTATTTGGTTTGTTGTCATTTTCAATGACAGCGGCAAGCGCTCTGCCGACCCGGAACCATTGTGCTTACTGCTTGTAGCCGTCAACATCGTTATATTCAATATGAATATATACATTTATATATTTAAATATATATGTATACATGTATGTGTGTGTGAGTGTGTGAGTGTTTGGGTTTTGAGAGCCACAGCTGTTTGGAAATAATTTTAATTTCATATCTGCGACTGTGAAAGTTTCTAATTGAAATTGCCTTTAGTTGAACTAAATTTTCAGCTTCGATTGCAACTGCTGAGGCGTTCAGACGTCCGTTTTAGCCGAATGCAAAAGCCCCAAAAACCGAAAGTCAAGCATTTAATTTCAATTACAAAATGACAATTTAATCATTTAACAATGAGACAATTTCAAATTAAATTTGTGACAAGAATTTCGATAATATCGACAATTTCGACAATTATTGCTGCTGTACACAATGAATGAAAATTGAAATGAAGAAAGAAGAACGAAGCTAATCTAGAAACAAACTAGTAGCTAATAAAAATCGAGAATAAAATAGAAATGAACAGAGTATTCGATATATTTAATACTGAATACTCAATGACCATTGAATGTATTCAGTATTCGAGCCATAGTCAATGTTGGGGATGGTCAAGCAATCAACATAAAACAAAAGAGTAACAAGGTGAAAGCGGAAAGCGGAAAGAGTGGAAAAGCAAAAAGCGGAAAACGTGGAACTAGAGCAGAGAAGCAGAAGCAGAAGAAGAAGAAGAAGAAGAAGCGAATCAACTGTATAAAAATTAAGCTCAATTACCAGAAATTTACAACATCAATAAAATAACTGAAGAGTGCTCAACACAGAAATCACCACACAACAAACACACACCCACACATATATATACTCACAGAATGTGTGTGTGTGTGTGTATATGTGGGGTAGGGGAATTGTGAAAAGAAGTTGGAGATCTACTCATAATATACTATAGGTGGGACTATGGCAAACAAGCTTGTACGCTACTCTCACTCTCATTCCCTCTCTCTCTCTCACTCACACTCTGTGTGTCGTAGTCGTACACACAAACTCATCACCGGATGCTGACATATTGAAACACGTACCGACAACATGCTACACCAAAATTATAGTCACTTCCTTGATTTTGATTTTGAGTACTACGAAATGAAGGCAGCAGTAGTAGCAGGTGGAGCAGAGTGATGGTAAATGGGAGTAAAACCAGGCACATAAGCAGCCTGTAAGTGTTGCAAAATATGTTGACTCAACTCATAACATAAAGGCAGACACAAGCGGCATGAGAGAGTGGCAGGCAGACGACTATGACTACGACTACGTCGACATCGACGATGACGATGACGATGGTTGCGTGGGCGAAAACATCAAAAAAAAAAAACAAAAAAAAAACACACACACACAGAAAGAGTGTGTGTGAGAATAGTAAGTGTGAGCAGGAGAGCAAGTGAGTGAAGGGGAGTGAAGGAAACAAAAAAAAGTATAACAAGCCAACAAAAACAACAACAACAACACAACAAGCAAGACCAAGTGCCAAGAGCCATGAGGAATAGCAGGAGCACCAGTAGCAGTAGCAGAGGATTTCCTAATGAGTGCGCCATGAATGAATTTCAGCCACAGAATACTAATTCGATGGAAAATTCATTTTTCCACACGATTGGCAATTAAAAGAGATTTTCTACCACACACACACACATGCATACATATAAAGTTACATGCATATGAAGCTTGGAAGAACGCGCATAGCTTTTGTATAGTCATTGACTGAATTGACAGGCAAAATGGACAAAGAGACAGGCAGACAGACAGGAACAGGGACAACAGGGACAGCAGCATAAAGGGGACAAAACGCTTGGATGGATGGTTGAATGAATGGACAAATGCTTGCAATTGGTATGATTCTCTGATGGAGTCAAACGACGCTCCTTCTCTCTCTATGTGTGTGTGTGTGTGTGTATGTGTGTATGTGTGTCTGTGTAGCATTGGCATTGGTGGCGCCAATGCATTGGCGTTAGCTTGCTAGTCACTCTCTCTCTCTCTCTCTTTCTCTTGGCACACCTTCTGTCTACATGTCCTACTGTCAACTATCCTCTGTTCGTCCAAAGTGTCTTCTCACTGTCCCACTGACCCCCCAAACTGTCATGCAAACTGTCTTCTATACGTCTAGCACTTTGTTGGTTTGACTGCTTATGGCGTTTAGTATGAGTTCGGTTTTGGGGTTAATACGACTACTGGCATGCCCTCGGGTTTCGCAGTGCACACTGCACAGCGCACAGTCTTTAAAGGCAACTTGTCAATGCTTGATGGCAGTCAAGCAGGCAACCGACAAGCGTTGATGTATTTGACAAACAGCACGTGGACAACAGGACACCAAACGTACAGAGCACAAGTTAAGCCCTACGGCACCCTGTCCCGAACCTCCAAAACGTCGTTACCCTCCCTTGTATTCTATTTACTGTTACTGCGATACTTCGTTACTACGATACTTCGATTGCCTGTTACCCCGCTATTCCCAATGCTCTTGTTACCTCGCACTCTTGTGCCCCCTGCCATATGCTACACTATACATCTTTCTTTCCTTAACGTTTCTAGCTACACCTATACGAACCGCAAAACCCTTTGGCATGCCTTGTGACTCTTTACCCCTTTGAAACGGAAGGCTAATTTCTTTAATTGGTTGTCGCAACAACGAGCGTTAAAGTGCTTGAAACGATTGCAACTGCTGCACATGGCCAATAGACAAAGAGGCAGAGCTACAGCGATTGAAAAGGGACAAAGAAGAAGAAGAAGAAGTAGTAGTAGTAGTAGTAGTAGAAGAAATTGTAGAAAACTATATATTGGCAGGGAACTTGTGCCAATCAGTACGAGCAAGGAAAAAAAAAAGTTTGCAAATCTAATAATGCCAATGCCAACTAAAAAGTGCACGACAAACGCAAACGCAAACGCACAAAAACAATAAATTGCACAAACGCTGCATTGGCGCCCGTACCACCCGTAGCGTATCCTATGAGTATGAAAAAAAAAGGACAAACTGCTGCTTGTGTAATGCCGAGGGATTGCATTGAACGTCAGGCAGTTCGTTTTCAATTTGAGTTAAGCGCCATGCTTGGTTACAGTGTGCCACATAAAGACGAACATACAGACAGTGGGACAGACAGAGCGGACCGCCAGAGATACGAACATAAAGACAGAATTGTAATGAAGTTTTCTGTTGCCGCCTTTGTGGCCGCTTCCGCTTCCGTTGCCGCCAAAGTTATTGTTGTACCAAGTACAATTTGACAGCTGCAACTAACGAAACAATGCCAAAGAAGAAGAAGAAGAAGAAGAAGAAGAAGCAGAAGAAGCAATGGAGCAACAGCAACAGCAGCAACGAAGCCCCCCTCTCCTCTCCCTTCCAAAACAAAAGCTTTTAATAAGTGTGCAATGAGCTCTGCTTTTAGGCCAGAAACGAGTATTGAGAATTGACAACTGAGAACCGAGAACTGAGAAATGAGAAATGAGAACAACACAAGTGCTAGAAATGTCTGCCTACTCAGGATATCCTATATAATTGAGACTCTTACGAGTTGACGCTTGCTTGGAACTCATCAGGACTACTATTGTTAACTATGTCATTAAATAATGTTTTTTGTTTTTGTTTTGTTTTTTGTTTTTTTTTTTTTGGAGATAGATTTTAGTATAGCTTCTAAAGACTTGCAGAATCTTCACTAGACATAAATTTAGGATATGTTATTTTTTTTTGTTTTTTTTTTTTTTTTTATTTGTTGGAGAGAATTTATGCGCTCAGTCGTAGCTTTTAAACAAATCACTTTAAGTTATGGCTGTCTATGTGAAGAGGAAGAATGAAAGAGATGGAGGGGGAAGGGGGACTAAAGAGACGCTAGAGTCGTTGATAGTTAGTTTTGGCAATAGTTGGGCAAGTGGAAGGCGGAAATAACTTAACTCAATTACGCTTAATTATTTCCTAGTTGCGAAAGGAATTTCGCTAGCACACAGACAATAAAAGTTTCGTTTCGTTTCGTTTTAGTTTAGTTTCATTTTTCTGTGTTACTTTCCAAAAGGAGCAAATTCCCTTTTCTTACTCCTGCCAGTTCAGCTGACAGTCCCTTTACTCTCTTAGAACATTTTTACCCCTCCGCTAGTGCTGGTTGCTGTGCGCTTAGTTGCAGCTGGTCGAAGACCCGGACAGGGACCCTTGAATTCGAATACCCGGACCCGGACAGTTTAACCCATGTGTGCCACATGTGTGAAACATATGTATGCGTGTGTGTGTGTGTGTGTGTGTGCGGTATATCAGCAAGTAAAAAGGTGGCAAGGCAATGAGCATGTGGGAGTATGTAGGAAGGCAGCACATTGGTATCTGGCAAGCTCCAAGGCTGATTATTATTATTCACTTGGGCATTTTTACGAGCTGCTTTGGACAAAAGTTCGACTCGTTTCTCTTTGTGCCCAACTATTCAACTGTCTCACGAGACTTAGACAACGGCAACGACAACAACGACGACGACGACGAGTAGTAGTAGCAGCAAAAGTGTCAGAGGGCTAAGAAACTTCTCACATTCTCCATAGATTTTTCCCCCTACGTTTTTCTCTCTCTCTCTCTTTCTCTGTGTGTGTGTTTTTTTTTTTACTTTGTCGTCTTTTTGTTTTTTATGCGCAACTCTAAAAATACTGTGCGGACGACGACGACGTTTTGCTTTTTTTTTATGAGCTCAGCTGCTTGTTTTTGGTCTACAACATTCCAGTTGTATTTTTGGAGGAGAAGAGGAGGAGCTAGAAGGGGGAACGTGCACGAGTGTAGCGAGATTGTTGTTGGAAAAAAAAGGGAATGCCTTGGCATGCTGTGCCAACTTTGGAGCCTTGAGAATTACAAATCAGACTGTGCTTCTTGCTCCGTTCCTGTGCCCTTGCCGGTGCTCTTACCGGTGTTCCTGCTTATACCTCTCCTGTCACTCCTGTCACTGTCTATGCCTCTGCATTTGCTTCTGCTCCTGACCGTGTGCCTGCCTATGCCCCTTCCTGTGCTACAGTCCATGTGCCTGCTCGCGTCCCTGCGCATTCTTATGTTTCAACGCCAGCACCTATAAAAAGTACTAATAAGTACTATGTGTGCTTTTTATTGTAGTCAACTTTATGGTTGAAACTTCAAGGAAATGAGCATGTTTTGTCTGCTTGAAGTTATCACATAGCACACCAACACAAAGACTACAATCCAAATTATGTTCCTACATTCCTGATCTTTAACTTTGTCAAAAAGTTACCAAAAAATTTCAATGATAATTTTTTGCATGCATTTCTTTTTACAATTTCTAGGGTATTGCTTAGTATAGCAATTTTTATTTTTTTATTTTTTTGCAAATGATGCTAGGCAATTAGTAAAAAACAATTGTCAAAATGGCTATGAACAAAAGGAATGTGGAAATCCTCTAGCCTAAAGAGCTTAACACGCATTTACTTGTATTCCTAGGTCAGCTCCATATGCTATTTATGGACTCAAGACAAGGTAAGCACTAAATACAGCACTTGAGTGTGTCTATCCACACACACACACACACACACACACACACACACACACACCACACACAGACGTAGACATACATTCAACACCCACACACACATACACACTAAGCATGCACTCAGCGATGATAATAATATTTATGTGACTCCTCAAGGACACTTTCGAGGGCGTCACTTATGTTGCTGGCAATTGAGGGACGCCAACTCCTCATTTCTCATACCAATAGCATCAAGATTCTAAGCTTTAGCCAGGAATTACCCTGGTGGCCACTTGGCCACTTGGCTACTTGGCCAACAGGATACTCATACTGCAGCTTGAATTTTTCACAACTTGGCCACAATTTGCGCCTTAATTTGCCGCACAGCAACAGCAACAATAACAACGACAACAACAACAACAACAATAACAAAGCAGTGAAACTTTTTTTTTTTTTTACAATAACAAAAAGCAAAACCGCAGCCCCGGCAAAGTGCCCGGCTATAGGCAACAATAACAATAACACACAGATACACGCTCGAGAAAATATGCCCCAAGGACTCGCTGAGCTGTAAGCTCTAAGTTGTTGTTGTTGTTGTTGTTTGCCACACACACACACACACACACACACACAAATATTGCTGCTCATCATTTTTATTTGTTTGCTTTCACTCGCAAAGGTGGCCTCCCGGGTTCCTGTCCGCTTGCCCTTTGTCCCGCCTGCTTGCGTCCCTTCTTCTGCTAGCGGCGTCCGATGTATTCAAGTCTCAGTTTTGTAACTTTGTTGATTTAACTCTCGCCTTCCTCTCAGCTTTGCTTTTGCTTTTTGCTTTTCCTTTCACACTCCTCTTTTTTCTTTTTTTTTTTTGCATTGCCTTCAATCGCAGTGAAAGAAAAAGAGAGAGAGAGAGAGAGAGAGAGAGAAAAAAAAGTTTGTTTACCTACGAAATTGAAGTGTGAAATAAGCAAAGTTGAATTATTCCTGGCGGACATGATAAACTGCGGTCCACCCGAAACCCCGAAACGGCCTTCGGGGGGAGTTACAGTAAAAATATACAATCACACAGCAACGCAAATACCAACACTAACACACACACACACACACACGTACACAGAGAGAGAGAGTCATATATAGTCAAAGCTTCTATTTGTGTCAATTTTGAAGCTTTGACTTTTTGTTTGTTGTTGTTGTTTTTATTCTTTTTTATTATCAGCCTGCGGTGCGGAAGGCCACTAAGTGTCACAGAATAAGAGACAGTTAGATAGAAAGAGAGAGAGAGAGAGAGAGAGTGAGTTAGAGACTGAAATGCTTAAATGAAATTTGTCATTTCTTATGAATTTTGAGCAAAGTGTTATTACTTGAAAATTGAGGAAAACATTCATAGATCTGCAATACAAAAGTTACTAGTGTGGCATACAAAGCCTACGAAAAAATAGAGAGGAGTGTGAGCGAGCAAAGGGCACAGCAAGAGATAGCTAAATAGAGTGTGTGTGTGAGAGAGAGAGAGAGAGAGAGAGTGAACAATACTTAAATACTTCAAATATTCGACATTATTTATGAAATTTTTGCAAATAAGTAAAAAATATGTTTAGCTTTATATTGTTCCTGGAGATGCATAACATAGCTCTTATAAATACTGTAATATGCGACAATTTCAAATTTCTAGACAGAGCTAAACTTTTATATAACTAAAGAAATTTCCTAAGTAGTGTTTACACTTGCAAATATATTAAGAAATTTTTACAGATTTTACAGAATAAAATATGCAGAGCTTTATATGGTTTATATATATATATATATATATATATATATATGTATATATATATATATTTACAATATTGTAAATATTTACAGTAATTAAATAATAAGTAAAAAAATATATATGAAATATATAAGAAATTATTTTTATTTCTAGGCATAGCTAAAACTTTTATAGAACTATTGAAATTTTCTAAGTTTTATTTACACTTGCAGCGTTATGCTTGCAAATTTTCAGATCTAGCCTATAGATATAATTCATCAGTAGCTTCAAAAAAATAAAAAACAAAACAAAAATAAATAATTTCATTAATTTTACAAAATAGTCGCTGAAATTTTGAAAATGAAAAGAAATTTTTTTTTTTTTTTTTGCAATGATAGAAGATAAAATGCTCTTAATATACTTGAATTAATTACGTGTGCAACATTAGCTGCTGCTGTGGCAACTGAATGTCGCAGCAGAGCAGTGGCATGGCATCGCATGCGCTGAAAACTTCTTTTATTTTTTGTTGTTGTTGTTGTTGTGAAGTGTGTTAATTTGATTTTGGGCCAAAAGCATTAATAGCCCCGAAAAAGTCGATTTTAATTAACTGAGATCGTTCCACTGTGCGACCGACAGACAGACAGACAGATAGACAGAGGCGAGCATAGAGCAAAGCAGCTAATAAAATTAACAACAACAACAAGAAGTAGAAGTAGAAGTAGAAGAAGTTGCAGACTTACTTGCTACACATGTGTACAAGCATCTTTATCTGTCTATCTCCCTCACACACACGATATCAGCTATATAGGCCTGTCATCAGCCATAATTAATGGCAGCGACATGTTCTAAGTGGCAGTCACGATTTAGTTAATTCTTTTATCGATATATGTCGATAAGACGTGCCAACAGTCGCTGGACAAAAGCTAACAGCTGTGGAATACACATCCCGTCGCCCCTCAATGACAAATGCAATTACATACACAAGCAAGTGTGAGAGAGAGAAAGAGAGAGATAGCAAGAGTGCGAGAGTTTCCAGTCACAGTCACAGTCTGAGCTTCTGCAGCTCTATTTTTTTTTTTTTTTTTGTTGGTTTCGGGTGGCCAGGGACGCCAGTTCATTATTTAGCAAGAAGAATGCGTAGCATCATTTTGTTTTTTTTTTTTTTTTTGTTTTTTTTGTTTTTGGGCGCATTTCGAAGATTTTGCGATTTTTATGATTCTTTAGCTATTTTCTTTTGTTGGTTGGCATAGCAAAAATAATTATTGTTTGGCTAATTTGCAGTAAAAACGAAATAACGCTTGTAACGCTTTTATTAGTTCTAAGGCAAAATCCAATTAGTCAGCATTAGCTGAGCCATCAAAGATTGCCGCACGACTTTGGAATTTCCATTTCCTTTTCCTTTTCTCTTTCTTTTCTTTTTTTTTCAAATTCTTTTGGACTGTTCTCCTATTTTTTTTGTCTTCTACTTGTCTTTACTTGACAGCTAAATTTAGTGATTCAAAAGTGCAGTGAAAAAATAAAGAAAAAATCAAAAAAAAAAAAAAAATAGAAGAAGAAAACCAAAAGGCAAAGGCAGCAGCAGCAACAGCAACAGCAGCAGAAACAGGGACGACGACAAAGACATGGCTGAGAAGTAAAGATTTGTGGCAGTGAGAAGAAGAAGATGGAGGCAAGCAAGGCGGGAAACTGGCGTTGCTGAATTTTTCTGATGGGGCAGTGGCACGTGCAGCTAATGGGCGAGGCGCACAGAGAGTAAAAACAAAAAAAAAAACATATATATATATACATATATATATATATGCGGGCGTTTCTTTCTTATGACAAAAGTTTGCACAAGCCGCGAGCGAAGCGAACGAAAACGCAAAAAAAAAAAAAATATGCTATAAAAATTAATTAATGTAAAATGTGCAACTAATTAGCTTGCAAAGACGAAGATGAAGACCAAAACTTAGAGATAAGATGAAGCTTAAAGCTTAAGTCACTGATGAAGAAATCAAAGACATAGATTGAATTGCCTAAATGTGATAAAATGCACAGAGAGATAGAGATAAAAATAGAGAGAGATAGAGAGAGAGAAAGATATAAGAGGTATGAGTGATAAGTCAGATAAGGGAGAATATTTTGATAAGAGAGATAAGAGCGTTACAAGAGATAGCATAAATAAAAAAAAAATTAAGAGAAAAGAGATACGCGAAAAAAAATAATAAGAGATGAGAATATAGTATGAGAGTTAAGTGATAAGAGTTAAGATATAATAGATATAAGAGAGATGAGTGATAAGTGGTAAGAAATAAGTGATAACAGATAAGATATACGACATATCAGGTAACAGATAAAAATATAAAAATAATAATACAAAATACCATATACCGATAATGGTCAGATTCGCCCGATTCTGACTTATATGCAGCTTATGGACATAGGGAATATATATACCAAATGGCATAACGATAGCTCAGGTTCTGTTGATTCTCCTGTCGATGCTGATCAAAGATATTTATGTATGTATATACATATATGTATACTTTGTTCGGTCTGCCACGCCTCCTACATACTTCTATCCAAAATTAATATTCTTTTAATATACTCCTTGGCAAGGGTAAAATATAAATAAGAAAAATTAAAATAATATAAATAATATTAATAAAACAAAATAATAATAATAATAATAAAAATATTAATAATAATAAAAATAATAATAATAAAAAAATAATAATAAAAAATTAGTAATAATAATACAACAAAAAAAATAATAATAATAATAAAATTATTTTAATAATGAAACATATTAATAATAAAAATAATAATAATAACAAATATAATAATAATCCAAAAAAAAAACATAATAATAATAAAAACTATTAATGATTATAAAAATAATAATAAAATTAAAAAATAGATAAAAATTACAATAATAAAAATAAAAATAATAATAAAAAAAATATAAATAATAATAATAAAAAATTAGTAATAATAATACAAAAATAATAATAATAATAATAAAAAAAAATAATAATAATAATAAAAATATTAATGATTATAAAAATAATAATAATAATAATAAAAATAATAAAATTATTTTAATAATGAAAAATATTAATAATAATAATAATAATAATAATAATAAGTGAAGTGTACATTCTATCGATTATCTGCTGCTTTATTCCATATTATGCTGCACTTGCAGTTTTACTATGGCCAACAGCAGAAGGGTGGCAAATGATGGTGTGGTGGTGTAGGGGGGAAGGGGGAGGGGGATTGGATGTGGTTTAGAGATGTGGTTAAAGCCGCGTCGTGTCGGCACTTAACCTCAAAAGTGCAGCGCAACATGACTAAGCTGGCGATTAAACAACAATTGGCTGACAGTTATTTACACAAGTAGCTGATAGTAGTAGATGCTCTAGCTATTGCCTCATATTGATGCACACAGTATTCAATGTGGCCAGCAACAGCAACAGCAACAGCAACAACAATAGCAACAGCAACAACAACAACATCATCAACATCAGCAGCATCAACATCAACATCAACGCTGCGGCTGCCAGCTTATTGCAGACAGACAAAAATGGGGGCATTGTGATTGCGAATTGTGAATCGTGAATTGTCTGTGACTCTCTCCACTCTCTCTCTCTCTCTTTCTCCTTCTCTCTCATTGTATATGTCTCACTTTAGGTCTGCCACTTGCTGCGGTTCGATTAAAACACAACAATTTGCTGATTTCTTATTCAGCAGAACCCCAAACACAGCTCACACAGGCAACGACGTCAGCGACGACGTTGCGGTCGCCGTTGCTGCCGTCGCTGTCGTCGTTGTTCATCCACAACGTAAACACAGACGAAAAACTGCTAAATCATTGCAATACAAAAACCCGGTACACAAAGCCATTTCATACTCTCTCTCTCTCTGTCTCTCTCTCTCTCTCTCTCTCTCGCCATACTCTCCATATACATTTCAACTATAGCTTCAGCTTTCAGTTACTGCCTTCAGCTGCAACTCCAACATTTTACTGGCTGCGCGACTGCGGCAAGCTCTGCGGCATGATCTACGCTGCGCAAATATTGAAAATACAATCCGTCTATGGCAAAAGTATTGATATGCGCCGATATATATATACACACACACACACACACATACATATTCATATATATATATATATATATATATATCAAGATATATATCTTTGTGCTTTTAACAACGTAGCTCGTTGTCTGTGCCATGATTTATTGACGGGCTCGGCAACGAACTTCAATGTACTCGTATTTTCGCTGCATTTAGTTTCAATGCCTTCACAAGGACGAGACGTTGCCTGCATATCCACCGCCCCCCCCCCTCCTCCGCCCTACCCCATCTTCATCCCCATACCCCTTCCCCTAACAGCTCCCTTAAAGTCTTTAAGGCAAAACAAAAAAAGAAAAAAAGAAAATGAAGAAGAAGCCAAAATAACTTAGCATCGGGTTAATGGCATCGCAATCGAATGCGACAAAAAAATATGCATAAAGCTTCGATTATTTTCAACTGTCAATTGCAACTGTTATCGAAATTATCGATTTATATTTAAAGATTTTGTTTAACAAAATTGTATAAATGAACAATTTAAATTAAAGTTGAACAACTTTTAAAATTAGACAAAATCGATATTGTATCGATAATTTTAAAAGTTATCGATACATACTTACTTATCGATAAATTCGTTAAATTTTATTTAACGCATTCGAACGCGTTAAAAAGCGACAAAAATAAGCATGAAATGTCGATTATTTATATTGTTATCGAAATTATCGATATATTTCCAAAATATTTGCACAACATATTTCCAGCAGCCTTAATAATTCCAGCTGAACAACTTTTAATGATAGCCCAAATATATATATCGATAATTTTTACAAACTGAACGATATACAATTATTTATCGATAGTAGCAATGCATTTTAGTCATTGCTTAGTTTTCAACGTATCCAATATTTCTTTTGTAATATTTCACACTAAATGCTATACAATTTGACACTATCAAATATTACTCAAAAAAAATAATTAATAAAAATGTAAAAAAAAAAAAATTATCGCCGAAAATATAATAATTCTATAAATAATTGCTTATAACTTTTAAAGATTCGAAAAATTTAATGAACAATGTAAGAAAAATTTTAGTAAAATTTGAAAAGAATAAAAACATCTATAATCGATAATACTATTGCAAGTATCGATAAATTATAACTTAAGCAAGGAATTGCTTAGCTTTTAAAGATCCTTAAATCTCTAATACTCGTTTTCTAATAAAGTTTCGCTTTGGATGCAATAGGATCAACATACTATCCGAAAACTATTGTAAAAAAGTTTAAATGAAAATTTTTAGAAATTTTTAAATTTTGCTAAAAATTGATCAATTTATAATCGATAGTTATACTTATGGTATGTATTTTTTTTTTAAGAATGCTTCATCGTTAATGCTATAAAATGTCAATGAAATATAATTAAACCTTTTAAATTTATTAAAAATTTACAGATAATGAAATCAAGAAAAACTGAAAAGCAGAAAAACAACTTTAAGAAAATAAGCAAACAAAGCATTTTGAACACATTATTGTCCACTAAATAAAGTACAGGAACTAAACTGCAGGAAAAATAGCCAGGGAAAAAAAGGAGCACAGCACCCAGAAACTAAGATATTTACTATAAAACATACACTCAAAGAAAAAAATATCTATACTAACTTCTAATGTGTATGAAAAATTCTATGATG
The DNA here is from genome assembly GCA_037044475.1 of Zaprionus obscuricornis. Classification (NCBI taxonomy): domain Eukaryota; kingdom Metazoa; phylum Arthropoda; class Insecta; order Diptera; family Drosophilidae; genus Zaprionus; species Zaprionus obscuricornis. Next base: position 70,170 of record JBAMBR010002046.1, read on the forward strand.
AAAAAATTTTAAATGCTTAGAATATGAAAAAGCTCAAATTACGACGAAAAGGTATAGTATAAAGCATCGATTATTTGCTACTGTCGAATACAATTGTTATCGAAATTATCGTTGCATATCTAAAGATTTTTTACAAAATATTTGTATAGTTAACTGTAATACCAAAAAATTTGTACCGATAAAAATCTGCAACAATAATTGATCGATAATTATTAATAATAACAGCTTAACAAATTTTAATGGCAGTGAAAAATGTATCGATAATTATTATTAGTAATACCAGCTGAACAAATTTTAATGGCAATCAAAAAATTTGTATCGATAAAAATCTCCAACGATAATTTATCGATAATTATTAATAATACCAGCCAAAAACCTTGTAATGACAAGCAAAAATATGTATCGATAAAAAGCTCAAACGATAAGTTATCGATAATTCCTAGTAATACCTGCTGAACAAATTTTAATGGCAGTCAAAAATTTGTATCTTTAAAAAGATTTAGCGATAATTTATCGATAATTATTAGTAATATCAAACTTTTAATGACAAGCAAAAAAGCGATAAAAAACTGCAACTATAATTTGTCGATAATTATTTGTAAAATATTTTATATGAAATATAATTCAGAAAACATTTTCGCTAAGTGTAATTGTATAACTTGGCGCATTGGAAAACCATTGAATTCATTAGTAAAGTGCATTTTCTTGTACAAAATGAAGAATATTTTCGGCTGGTCGCATACTCGTGTGAGTCACTGTTTAACTGTCTATATGAGTGTGTAGCACAGTAACATCCTGCACAGAGAGAGTGAGAGTTCGGCCTGGAAATATTTTACACAAATAGCAGAAAGTAATAAAGATGCGCTTAAAAATTCTTCATTGAATTCGTGACAAAAATACTTGTACCCCCACTTCCCACATTCCCCATTCTCTCGTTAGAAAGGGGTGCAATAATCGAGAGCGGGAAAACTTCAGTTAGATGAAAATGTCAGTTGAAAAATGCGAGTTGGGAGGCAAAAAAAATAAATAAAAAAAAGCAGAAAGACAATATTTGCTTGTCGGCAAAATGGCCCCAAAAATGAAAATGTTCAAAAAGCAAGTTGAAATAAGAAAATTCTTGAAGAAAATGTAACTGCAGCAACAGCAGCAGCAGCAATAGCAGCAACAGCAGCAACAGCGGCAGCATTAAATGGCAAACGCGATAGAAATGCTGAAAGAAAACTGCAAAAGAAATAAAAAAAACAGTAAAAGTTAAAGAAGAGGAAGAGGAAGAAGAAGAAGAAGAAGAAGAAAAACGACGACTGCCGATTAGATTTGAGGGTAATGTTTTTTTCTCTATTTTTTTTTTTTGAATGCGCCGTGTATACCTATTGAATTTGTATGATAAACGGGTATATACGACTTGTGCGAAAGATAGACAGAGACAGTAGTAGAAAGAGTTGGATAGACAAATGCAGATACAGTTATAGATACAGATACAGATACAGATACAGATACAGATACAGATACAGCTACAGATACAGATACAGATACAGATACAGATACAGATACAGATACAGATACAGATACAGATACAGATACAGATACAGATACAGATACAGACAGATACAGATACAGATACAGATACAGATACAGATACAGATACAGATACAGATACAGATACAGATACAGATACAGATACAGATACAGATACAGATACAGATACAGATACAGATACAGATACAGATACAGATACAGATACAGATACAGATACAGATACAGATACAGATACAGATACAGATACAGATACAGATACAGATACAGATACAGATACAGATACAGATACAGATACAGATACAGATACAGATACAGATACAGATACAGATACAGATACAGATACAGATACAGATACAGATACAGATACAGATACAGATACAGATACAGATACAGATACAGATACAGATACAGATACAGATACAGATACAGATACAGATACAGATACAGATACAGATACAGATACAGATACAGATACAGATACAGATACAGATACAGATACAGATACAGATACAGATACAGATACAGATACAGATACAGATACAGATACAGATACAGATACAGATACAGATACAGATACAGATACAGATACAGATACAGATACAGATACAGATACAGATACAGATACAGATACAGATACAGATACAGATACAGATACAGATACAGATACAGATACAGATACAGATACAGATACAGATACAGAATGTTGATACTGTTCCGTCTTCTGTTCAAATGCAGGGTATGCTTAGGTCAACCCTCGCTCAACGATTGACACAGCTAACACTTTGCCTTTTTTTCTAACTTTTCGTTTTGTTTTTTTTTTTGTTTGCCGCGTGATGAATGAAATTATATGCAACATTCGCTGACCACAATTCCATTCTTTTTTCTGTTTTTTTAGCCGCAATTCGCCTTCACTTCCCGTTACTTGCCTCGCCTTGCGTTGGCTGCCGTGTCAGTAACTTTAACAAAAGGCAAGTTGAGCTAAAAGGCAGCAGCTAACCACAGTGTGTAGAAGGGGTGGATGTGCGGGATGGAAGATTGGGGATGGGAGATGGGGGAGGTGGAGTCTCAGGTGCAGCAGTAGCAAGAGCCAAAAATAATACAGCGTCTGCCATTTTTGCAGGTCACTGCGCGCATACAAAAGACAAAGAAGACAACGCGCGACAGTTGGCACAAATCGCAAAAGTGAACACAACTATGAGAGGAAGACAGTTGGAGAGGGGGGAAAGGTGGGAAAGGGCGAGGAGGGGGGGGGGTGTTGTTGTCAGGCAGCTAGACCTTTTGTTGGGCGTTCTATGCTGCTGCTGCTGTTACTGCTGCAAGTGACAAGCATTTTGCGTATGGCAAACCGTGTAAATTGTTGTCGCTCTCATTGCAAGAAATCAACGTTATTTTTTTTTTCTACTGCTGCTGCTGCTGCTGCTGCTGCTACTGCGACGTCGACGGCGACGCTTGACTGGCAGCAAAAGATATGCTTGTCTCTCTCTCTCTCCCTATCTCTGTCTCTGTATGTATGTATGTGTGTGTGTGTGTGTATGGAATTTTATAAGCAACAGCACTTGCCACTTGCCACATGCCACTTGCCCCTAGCCCAATTTCTGCATTAACAATTGTTTTTGCTTTTGCTTTTAGGGTCGCAGTGCAGCACGCAGCTGACCTCAAATTAAGCGTTGACAATTGCAACTTGAAGTCTGCCCCAGCAACCATCAAACCCCTCCCCCTCCCGCCTCTGCGGCTGCTGCTGTTGTAATTTGTATGCACAGCGAGAGAGAGAGAGAGAGAGAGAGAGATAAGCAATACACGCAGTGCAGCACGTGCAGTATGTGTAGCACACACAGTGAAAACATAATTATAAACACATGTTGCATCCACATAGTTGCCTTATCAAAGCCACACACACACACACACTCACACACACAGACACACGCATTTTCTGTAGACTTTTGAATTTTGGCCATCATGTATTTTGTTACATGATTCGAATTTCTGAAAAGTTTCTATACTTGCATAGACACTGACCAACCGACCAGCCGACCCACCGACCGTCTGTCTCTCTATTTCCTAAACATCCGTACGCCTAAAAGTTTGCTATAGCAGTGTATGCAACATGCAGCATGCAGCATGCAGCAAAGCTTTACAGTATAAAAGTAGTCAAAATACAGGCTTGCCCTCAGCTGCAGCATTGAATTCGACACTTCATATGCATATCTACGTATGAGTGAGACAGTGAGAGAGAGAGAGAGAGAGTGAGGGATAGATATATGGAACGCAGTCATATTGAGTTTTAAATACATTTTACTACTACTACACACACACACACACACACACACACGCACAACGCTAATTTGGCACGTAACTTTCCATGCAAAATTGTGTAAAAAGATACAAGACTTTAATTAAGCTATGCATCTCAGTATCTAAGTATCTCAGCATCTATATACATATATATCTATGTATCTTGAGAGCTATATATGTAGATATGTACATATATATATATATATGCATAACTGTAGCTGGCATTTTTTCTTTATGTATCTATACCTTCATGTCAATATGTATCTTTATATCTTTGTATCTTTTTTTTTTGTATGTCATTCATGCATCTATGTATCTTTTTTTTTATCTACAATACATAGATATATTTAAATTTTTATCCATATATCTATATATATATAATGTACTACTGTTTTTTTTTTTTTTTTTTTTTTAGGTAAGAGTAGAATGTTAGTAAAGGTGATAAGGGTATTAGATAGAGGATAATAAGCTGCGTCTGTCTCCAGTGGTACGGCTGTGAAGCAATGCTTCACATGGAGTAGGACTCTGCTTACTATGGCTCCTGTTGTCTAGCCCTCTCGGCTCTCTTCTGCTGAGTCATTATTTCCGCCGCGAAGTCGTTAACCAGCATCCAGTTCCTCTTTGAGAGGAGCATGAGTGGCACGAGGATGGCCACTGTGAGGCCGCCTCCGAGGTCGACTTCAAGACGACTCCTGGTCTCCGAATATCTTCCACAGGTGAAAAATATGTGTTCGGCGTCTTCAACTGTTCCTGGCTGACATGAAGGGCAGAGATCAGAAGAGTCATGCCCGTACTTCTTTAGGTAACTCCTAAAGCATCCGTGCCCACTCAGGATCTGCGTGAGGTGGAAATTTGTTTCTCCGTGATTTCTCATTATCCAATCCTCTATGTTTGGGATGAGTCGATGCGTCCATCTTCCTTTCCCTGAAGTGTTCCATTTGGATTGCCAGCTCCTTCGTGCCTCGTCTTTTGCTGCTGCTCTAATTTCCGCTCTGCTCGCTCCTGATATTTCCGTCCTCGAGTTCCGATAGACGGACGCTCTCTCCCTGACTAGCTCTTCCAATGGAGGGACCCCAGCAATCACAAAAGCCGCATCGTCAGAGATACGCTTATGATACGGATTGCGCTTAGCCTCAGTATCGAGGACAGCCTTATTCCGTAGCTCTTTGCGTTGAGCGCTCTTACCCATATTGGCGCTCCATATAGGACTATCGACCTGGTCACGCTAGATAGGAGGATCCTTTTGACTTGCTGGGGTCCTCTATTGTTGGCCATCAAACGAGACAGTGCTCTATTAGACCGGCCAGCTTTCAGACTAGTGGCCTCCAGGTGTTTGCGAAAGCAAAGTCTGGTGTCTATCAGCACTCTGAGGTATTTTACCGCCCGTTTAGATACAACAACCGTGCTTCCCACCAGTATTTGTGCTGTTTCTACTCGTTTGCAGCTGCTTATCAGCACCGCTTCCGTTTTATGGGGAGCCAGTTCCAAACCCACCGATTCTAGCCAGCGCTGGATAAGCTCGATCACCGTGTTGCATATTCTTTCGGTGTCCCTCAGCTCCTTGGCGACCACCAGGACCGCTATGTCATCAGCGAAGCCCACCATATGTGCCTCTGGCGGCAGGCTAAGGCGCAAAATACCGTCGTACATGTGGAATGCACAGCAGTGGGCCGAGTACCGATCCTTGAGGAACTCCTCCCGTCACCTGGTGCTTCTTTGTTTGCAGGCTAGTGGGATATTTTAGTACTCTGTCAGATAAATAGCTCCTAATAATCCACATTAGGTACTGTGCTGCCCTCTATTGCGTTAGCTGCTAACTCCGTGACTCTTTCTAGGGCGTCTGATGTGGATTCTGCCTTCCTGAAGCCAAACTGGAACGGAGACAAATTTCCTCCCTCAGTTATCGCCTTATCCAGCCTGGTACATATCACCTTCTCTAGGATTTTTCCTGCTCCGTCTATCAGACATATGGGTCTGTAGGCTTCCGCTCCTTGGACATTTCCGGGTTTTGGGAATTAGGACCAGGTTTTGCGTTTTCCACCTCCTGGGGAAAACGGCTTCCTTGAGACATCGTTTAGCATCGTTGTAAAGACTTCTGGGCGCAGTGAACAGGCAATTTTGAGTACCCTCTGAGGAATGCCATCCGGTCCAGGGGCCTTTGCTGTTTCTATCGTGCTAACGATAGTTGCCATCTCTTCTACTGTGACCAGTTCCGTTGCTGGGTCTAGTTCATCTCGCCGTTGGATCTGCCAATATCCTGTTGAGTCTTCCTCCATTCTTGGGAATAACTCTTCAACGGTTTGTCGCATCTGATCGTCTGGAAGCATTGTTGTTTTCCTTGGTCCGAACTTTTTGGTCACGATTTGATAGCCCTTACCCCAAGGGTCGTCCTCTAACTGATCGCAGAGCGCTTGAAAACACCTTTTTTTGCTCTCCCTTATAGCTACCTTAAGTTTTCGTCGCCTCTCCTTGAAAACTTCTTGCCACTCCTGGAATGACGGTCTATCCCTGGACCTTTGATATCTTCTCCTTGCGTGGTTGCAATCTCTCCGGGCCTTGGCAATCTCTTCGTTCCACCAATAGACTGGTGCGTGTACTACTGTCTCCATATGTATCTGTATATTTATGCATCTATCAATCTATGTCTCCATATATCTATGCATGGTATATCTTTATGTCTTTATATCTTTATGTGGATGTACATATATATCTATGTATCCGTTTATCTGTCTATCTATGTATCTTTTTATCTATCTATCTATTTATCTATGTATATATGTTTTTTGTATCTATGTATCTATGCATATATGTATCTTTACATCAAAATATTTATGTATCTTTTATCTATCTATATATTTATATTTATATCTATGTCATCATGTATTTATGTCTATTTTTATCTTAATAGATACTTTAGTATCTGTGTATTTTTATATTTATTATGTAAATTTGTCTACATATATGTAGAAATATCTAAATATCTATGTATCTCTGTATTTACGTGAGGTGCGTCGGATCGCCGGAAAGCGAACGGCGAATAGCAGGAAGCGGTTCCTGGTGAAGTCCCGGGAAGGCGAATATAGGGCAACGTCATGTCCCAACGGAAGCGTCCACCTCTCTTTCCGGAAGAAAGGGGGGGGTGTGACGCGAGCGCCTCCAACGCTCGACTGTTGGCGGCGCTGACGTCACAGTTGCTACGACAAAGCGCCCGGGGGACGGCTGCGGCAGCCGCCGTAACTAAGAGGCTCGCCACCTGGCGACTTCAGTAGAGTTTAAGTAGTAATTTGTAAGCAAGGAGAGAGAGAGAGCGTAAGAGATCGGCAAGCTCACCACGAGCTTTCGCTGTGGTGAGTGCCAAAAAGGGCTTCGTGGTGAACACGCAAGCCGAGGCTCGGTCTCTACCGTTCGAGTGCTCGAGGGAAGCGCACGTGTAAATAGGACAACGTATAAAAAAATAAAGGAATAAAAGAAGATAAAGTATATTAAAGTGAGTGCTCTTTTATTTGTCTTATCAGCTAAATATTATTCTATCCCCCCATCGATTCATTTATTCGGCGAGTCGAATAAATTATTGGCGTCAGAATTATTAGTGCGCTCATGTGTCGGCACGTGTCGACTTAGTAAGAGAGAGAGTAGGGGCGGGCATACGCGACTAAACGGACGACAGTGGTCGTAAGAAAGGTGGTGGTGACACGTGGTGGACACCAGTGTGAACCGAACCTTAAACGGCGTAGGATAGGTATCAGTAGACACGAATGCTAGGTTCCTACCGCCTGAGTGTTCTGATTTAGCTAAGGAAGGGTAGACGCGAAGGCTGGGTCTCTACCGCCTAAGTGTCTCGACTTCGATAGGGACGAAACGACAGTAGAGCAGAAGAGTAGGTGTGACTTAGGGTAGTCCCGAGGTGCCAAACGTCGCTGGTGTCTCGGAGACACCTCTCATTTTTTTGCCTGTCAACTAATTGTTTTGACTTTTGTTTTCAATGAAGCAACTTGCGTTGCGATTTTAAAAAGTTAATTGGGTCTATGAATAATCGGCTTAAGGCAGTCATAGCCACAAATGGCGGCCATACAAAATATTAACTTAAGTTTTGTACTTTTTTTTACCAAAAATAGCGCAGCGCTGCTCTCATCAAGCGCAGCTCTGCGGTCTCATTTAGAGCAGCTGCTAAACACCCACGCTTGCCGTCGGCTCTCGCCAATTTTTAGTGTCGTTTCGCTAATCCAACTAAGAGTGTGATTGCGATCTTTGGCTTGTAACGCGTCCGCTGCAGTCAAATCCTTGAAAACATTTATGCTTGTGACTCGTCAGTCACAGCAATAAAAAACCATATTGTAAATTAAATTATTTGTGTTATTTTTATTGATCTCGCCAAAAACAAAGTTACTAAAAAAGCTTAGTAACTCAACAGTATTACTTTTTATTATTTAAAACTGAAAAAATTCATTTTTTTTCGTAGTCAAAACAATTAGTTGACATACTGTACATACGTACGCCAGAACATTTTCCTTTTTTTCCACTATTGTAAACATTGATTTATTTATTCTTGGTATTTATATATATATATATATATATATATGACATATATTTTTTTTATTAACTTGGCACACCAAGCCAGTTAATAAAAATCCACGACCATCCATCAATTGCACTGACACTTGCAGCTTTTGCACAGCTGTCTTTGCAGCCCATACACGGCATAAAGACCCTACACCATTAAACATTGTCGGTATTTGTTTTGTTATTGTTCTTGCGATCTTAATTATATTATATTTCTTAAACGTTTTCCGTGTCCGTTTTTCCGTTCCGTGGCGGCCTTAAGCAAATAAATTTTATTATTATTTTATATAGCCACCGTCTGTGTGCTAAGCCGCCGTGTTT
>JBAMBR010002047.1:0-10596 GCA_037044475.1 Zaprionus obscuricornis
GAACTACTCTTAGCATGCTCAATGTAGCCGGTAATGCGTTTAAATGCTTTATCATCGATAACAGCCGATGTGAAGGTGCTAAAGTCTTGTACATCGCCAATTTTAAGATTCATTGCCTCACAAATGAGTCCATCTTTAATCTTAAATAAGCAAAAGATAATTATAGAAAATTTATATAGATATATAAGTATGATGCTATCTTACCTTAGGCCATAGTGACTCTGGAACATACATACGCGAACAGGCTGAACACTTTTGACCGCTATACTCAAAGGCTGAACGTATTGTCGATGTTATTACTGTATCCGCATCCGCCGATGAGTGTACAAAGTGGAAATTTTTACCACCACATTCGCCAATAAGACGTGGAAAGTTATGATATTTATCAATATTGTTGCCCACCTGTTTCCACAAGCGACTAAATGTGCTGTAAAAAAAAACCAGAAGAAAAAAAAAATCAATAAAAAAATATAGAAAATAAAAAATTGATGTTAAACTTACGGCACGGAACCCGTGAAATTAATGGCAGCCAAATGCGGTGATGCGGTTATTGTATCACCAAATACTGGGCCATCGGCTGGCACAAAATTAACAACGCCATCGGGCACACCCGCCTCACGCATAATATTGAATATACGCCAATTGGAAAGCATGGCCGTGTCCGAGGGTTTCCACAGCACACCGTTGCCCTGTGTGTGTATATATAAAGAGTTGTTAGTCATATATAAAAATAGATATAGAAAATTATAATCATCATCATCATTACCATCAATGCAGGCGTATAGGCCAAGTTGCCGCCAATAGCTGTAAAATTAAATGGACTAACAGCTGCTATGAAACCATCGATTCCACGAAAACGTAATGAATTCTTAACGACATTTATATCCTCACTAATGGGCTGATATTTGGTGCATTCCTTAAGGAAATACGCATGTATGCTAAAGATTTAATCAAAAATAAAATTAGATTAATCCTTCATTGAGCGCTAATCAAATGCTTACCGTATAAAATCAATTAATTCAGCAGCTGAATCAATTTCAGCTTGTATAACTGTCTTTGCTTGACCCAACATAGTGGCAGCATTCAATGATTGACGATATTTGGCTGCCATTAAGTCACCAGCACGTTTCCAAATCTCTAAACGTTCAGCAATGGGTACACGATCCCATTTTTGTTGTGCTTCCACTGCTGTCTTAATTGCTTTCTCCAATAGCTTCTTATCGGCATAATAAAATTTGGCCAACTTATGTTGATGATCATGTGGCATCACCTGATGCATTACCTGATCAGTTTTATATTCTTTACCACCAATAACAATTGGTATCTCTTCACATTTCGATGCAGTCTCTTGCAGAGCACTTTCATAAAAATTGCACAGCTTGCTTATGGAATCTTTAGACATGACAACTTAAAATTGGCTCATTTTCAACATGAGAATCCTTAATGCTCTATGGGTACCGGGTATAAATATATATATTTATTTTTTTTATTCAAGAAATTAAATTTATTTCTTATTACAGCCATGTACGAAGTCTGGGAAGTGTTGTACCCGATGTTCAACTTAAGGATTTTCATGTTGAAAATGAGCCAATTTTATTGTATGTCAAAGATTCCATAGAACGTGAAATTTTAGAAAGTGCTCTGCAAGAGACTGCATCGAAATGTGAAGAGATACCAATTGTTATTGGTGGTAAAGAATATAAAACTGATCAGGTAATGCATCAGGTGATGCCACATGATCATCAACATAAGTTGGCCAAATTTTATTATGCCGATAAGAAGCTATTGGAGAAAGCAATTAAGACAGCAGTGGAAGCACAACAAAAATGGGATCGTGTACCCATTGCTGAACGTTTAGAGATTTGGAAACGTGCTGGTGACTTAATGGCAGCCAAATATCGTCAATCATTGAATGCTGCCACTATGTTGGGTCAAGCAAAGACAGTTATACAAGCTGAAATTGATTCAGCTGCTGAATTAATTGATTTTATACGGTAAGCATTTGATTAGCGCTCAATGAAGGATTAATCTAATTTTATTTTTGATTAAATCTTTAGCATACATGCGTATTTCCTTAAGGAATGCACCAAATATCAGCCCATTAGTGAGGATATAAATGTCGTTAAGAATTCATTACGTTTTCGTGGAATCGATGGTTTCATAGCAGCTGTTAGTCCATTTAATTTTACAGCTATTGGCGGCAACTTGGCCTATACGCCTGCATTGATGGTAATGATGATGATGATTATAATTTTCTATATCTATTTTTATATATGACTAACAACTCTTTATATATACACACACAGGGCAACGGTGTGCTGTGGAAACCCTCGGACACGGCCATGCTTTCCAATTGGCGTATATTCAATATTATGCGTGAGGCGGGTGTGCCCGATGGCGTTGTTAATTTTGTGCCAGCCGATGGCCCAGTATTTGGTGATACAATAACCGCATCACCGCATTTGGCTGCCATTAATTTCACGGGTTCCGTGCCGTAAGTTTAACATCAATTTTTTATTTTCTATATTTTTTTATTGATTTTTTTTTTCTTCTGGTTTTTTTTTACAGCACATTTAGTCGCTTGTGGAAACAGGTGGGCAACAATATTGATAAATATCATAACTTTCCACGTCTTATTGGCGAATGTGGTGGTAAAAATTTCCACTTTGTACACTCATCGGCGGATGCGGATACAGTAATAACATCGACAATACGTTCAGCCTTTGAGTATAGCGGTCAAAAGTGTTCAGCCTGTTCGCGTATGTATGTTCCAGAGTCACTATGGCCTAAGGTAAGATAGCATCATACTTATATATCTATATAAATTTTCTATAATTATCTTTTGCTTATTTAAGATTAAAGATGGACTCATTTGTGAGGCAATGAATCTTAAAATTGGCGATGTACAAGACTTTAGCACCTTCACATCGGCTGTTATCGATGATAAAGCATTTAAACGCATTACCGGCTACATTGAGCATGCTAAGAGTAGTTCAAATTTGGAAATACTTGTTGGCGGCACGTATTCGGATGAAAAGGGTTACTTCATAAATCCAACTATAGTGCAAACAACAGATCCTAAAGATCGTATTATGACTGAGGAAATCTTTGGACCTGTATTAACAATTTATGTCTATAAAGATTCTGATTTACATGAAACCATGAAACTAGTAAAAACATCAACACCATTTGCACTAACTGGCGCTGTTTATGGACAAAATGAGTAAATGAACAATAGCTAAAAACTTTATCATATATATAGTTTATACTATAACAATTTTAATTATTTGCAGAGATTTCATTAATTGTGCTTTGGAAGAATTTAAACAAGCTGCTGGCAATTTCTATATTAATGATAAGTCAACGGGCTCTGTTGTTGGTCAACAACCATTTGGTGGTGGTCATAAATCTGGCACTAATGACAAAGCCGGTGGACCACATTATATACTACGCTGGACATCACCACAATCCATCAAGGAGACATTTGTGCCATTGCGTGACATTAAATATCCATATATGGAGGAATAAATGTGTAGCTGGTAACCATAGAAAAAATGACAGGAATCTCATACAAAACTAAACTACTCATAGGATGATTATACATATGCATATACATATATATATATATATATAGAAATGATTATATATATCTATCTATATGATTATATATGCATATAAATATATATATATATATATATATATATATAAATGATTATATATATATCTATATGACGTATATAATAATATTATTATATAATACTAAATGGAAATGTATTTTGTTTTGTTGAACTATTTTTAAAATATGCATACCCCCCTCCCCCCCATATATATATATACATATATATATATATATGCATATTATTGTAGTTAAAATATTGTAATGAATCTCTCTTTATCTCTATGCTGTATTTTTGTCGCCTAATGCCAACAAAGTTGTAAATTGATATGCTGAAACTCACACACACACAAACACACAGACACATACAAATTGAATAATGTAACTCTCGAATTATAAAAAAAAAAAAACAAAAAATAATAACTATTAAATAATATACATGTACAACAAATTGTGATTATTTATATAATTTATAGTTAACTAATGAATTCTTCTGCTCTTGGTTTTTGCTTTATGTTTACATATCCAAAAATAAATATATATATATATCTAACATATATATATATATTACTACTATATATGTATATAGCAAATGCAACATACAGACAAGCAACAACTCGAGACAATACATTATGTTTACTAAATGTCAAAGTAATATTAAACAAAACAAAATGAAAATAATAATAATACCATAAATAAAACTATAATAATTACAAAAAAAAAAAAATGCAGTCAAATAAAAAGAAATTTAATTGGATATTAAAAAAAATATATATATTTATTTTATTTTTTATTGGTTTTTTTATGGTAAGTTTGAAATGCTTGAGAATATTTGTTGTTATATTTAAATTTAATTTATTGGCTTAATGGAAAGTCATTAAAAATTTTAATTGCATATTAGATAAATTGAAATTTATTTTTTATTGGCTTCTTGATAAGTTTTAATTTTTTTGCAAATATTTATTGTTGTATACTTTTATTTTTTATTGCTCTTATGGTAAGTTTATAAGAAAAAGAAATTTAGAAAATTTCTAATTTATTTTTTTTAAATTTATTTTTATTGGTAGAAAATATTTAATTTAATTTTTTAAATTTATTTTTATTGGTTTTTATGTTAAACTTGAATAATTGAAAGAAGTCTCTCATATGTCTATATATATTATTCAAAATAATTATATAGAACAACTGTGCCATGATATATAAATCAATTTGAAAATTATTTTCAAACTTGCCTTGAACCATAATCGTTTTTCAATATTCATTCAAATGAAAATTTTACTTTGTTCTAGTTTGTTTTTTTTTTTTTTTTTGGTTAGGAGTGAATGTGAATTTCACACAAAACAAAAAAAATATATAAAATCATTTCATTATATATTTTGATACAACTAAAGCAACAAACATTATACACAATACATATATAGTAATTATTATTATTATTTTTTTTTTTAATAGTAGGCTTTTATTTTTGTAAAAATTTGTGAAAAAGTCAAAATATATATTTGTAAATTTTATTTACAAAGAATATATAATATATATATACAAAATACACAAAAATAATGGCTCCACCACAAAAGAACCGTTCGCGGTCACGTAGTCGACGTACATCAACAGAAGCAAAACCAAAACCTGATCTTTTCGAGATGCTTTATTGTCATGGTACTGCTGATAACGTTGGCGATCATAGACGTTTGGGTAACGATTATATACCGGAGGAGCGTTTTTCACAAATGTGTCTTGAACGTAATAATAATATAAATAATCGAAATCATCGTCAACCAACACATGTGGCCGCCGCAATTGATGCAAATACAAAATCAAAATTATATAGAAAATTGTTAATCCTTATATTTATCGGCCTAGTCACATATGGCATCAATTGGCTAACAGAAAGTATTTAAATATATATAAAAAATTTTCTTGTTTTTACGTGTTTATTGCAAAAAGATATTTTTATTTTTTTTTCTCACTTTATCCATTGCTTTTTTACAGGATAATTCTTTAATGCAATTCTTTTTTTTATCAGTATTTTTTTGTTTTTTGTCTCTATAAAAAATGTATTTTTGTATTACATATTTAAAAAAAATTAGTGCAAACAGAATATAAAATAATATTTGTAGCTGATAGAATTATAATTATGACAAAATTATGTTGCGTCAATATATGCCAACAATATGTTCAATATATAGTCAAAATTAATATTCGAAATTTACATAAAACATATAATAATAATAATGTAAAATTCCTATTATTTTTAAATTATTTGTAATAAATTTCAAATTCAATTTAAATTTTGTCTGAACAATTTTGCGGCTCGTCATAAATTTTTGAAGATGATGAAAAATATAAAAATATGTTTAAATGTTAAATACTAACCAAAAAAACTTAATATCTAGCTAGATATAATAATGGTCAATATTATTTAGTTTTTTTTTTTATAATTACATTCTGTTTTGCACATTTTTCTCTTGGTGGTTTTTCTGTGTATTTTTGTGTTTTTTTGTGTGTGTTTTTTTTTATGTTTACAAACTAAATATTTTAAGTTTATATGTTTTATACATATATATATAATATATATATATATATATTAAGATATAATTCTAGTCAAATTTGATTGAATTGACGCCCGTATCAATTTGTCCGCCCCGGTAGCTGCCGCGCTTCTTCTTAGTCTTTTCATGTTTAAAGGATTTGCCACGCGTAAACTTTAAATCCTTGTTTGCACGTTCACCCCATGAGCCGGCAGCGTTTTTCTGCATTGTTTATGTTTCATTTGTAATATTGAAGAAATGTTATTAAAATGTTTTTTTTTTGCAAATATTATAAATATAAATTTCTGTTGCATTAATATTTGTGGCTTATGTCTGTCTGTCTGTGTTTTGTGTTTGCTTTTTCTGCTTTTTTTTCCGGGGTCTTTCATTTATTATTTAAAACGAAAAAGTAACTTAAAAAAAAAAAGAAAACGCAATGCAATTTCGAATAAACGGAAATTATATTCATTGCATTTTTTTTTTTTAAGTTAGTTTTTCGTTTTTTTCTTTGCTTTTTTTATTGTTTTTGTTTTTTTTTTTTTGATACGGACGTTGTTGCATTTTTTGCGTGGCGGTTTTTTATGTTTTTCCTAAATTATGGTAATTTTTTCTGTTTTGTAGTTTGTTTTTTTTTTTTAAGTCATTAATTATCAAATGTAATTTTTTTATTAGGTGTTTTTCCCCCATCAAATGAACGATTTCCACCGCGGCCGCCTCCACCACCACGTCCAAATCCACCACCACCACCGCGTCCACCGCCACCACCACGACCACGTCCAAAACCACCGCGACCACCACGATCATTGCCACCGCCGCCGCCACGACCAAAACCGCCGCGACCACCACGATCACCACCACCACCACCGCGTCCACCACGTTGACCATCAAATGATTTACGCTCAAAGCCGCCAAAGCTCTTGCGACCGCCATCGTCACCGCCACCACCATTATGTTTATTTGAATCCCAATTGCTGCGATCTGGACGACCAGCAAAACCAGAACCGCCACGTCCACGTCCACGTGGTCCATTGCCAAACTTCTTGAAGCCGCCGCCACCGCCACCGCCAGCGCCATCATCATCCTAAAAGGCAACGCGAAAAAGGTTAAACACAAATTAGCCAAGCAATTTATATATAGGAAAATAACAAAATTATAATAAAAAAATACAAATTATAAACACAATGTGTTTCGTTTATTATAAGCCAAGAGGCAGGGTGCGGGGGAAGAGGGCAAAGTGCCACAAAAATTTTATTTGAGTTTGTTATTGCAAAATTTTCTCAGGCGCCTTGTGCTAATTTGTGTGTAACCTTTAACTTGCTGCTTAAACTAACTGCTAATCAATAACTAAAATGCAGTCCCAAAAAAAAAATGTCAACTTACTTTTGCAGACACAAACACATAACAGAGACAGCGCGGCACCACAACAACACTCAAATATAATTTTTGTGGCACTCACCTTAGCCTCAAAGGACATATCCTGCACGCGTGAATCAACCTGAATTTCTTCAGTGCGTACACGTCTAAATGGTGATCTACGACGACCACCATTAGCACTGTTATTATTATTATTATGATTATTATTCCACTGTTTATTGTTATTAAACCGATTATTATTAGGAGTTGAACTAAAATCAGTATGCTGTAAAATTTTAATTAAATTTTTTAATTAATTTTTTTTGAGGTATATCAAATTTAGGATCTGCCTGCCTGTCTGTCTGTCTGCAAATATATTTTACATGCTGTTTGCTGAATCGGACCACTATATCAATATGTATATCATATATAGCATCCCAGTATTCATATTCTAATCTCTATAAATTTCATTTTCATTTTGATTCAAATTAAAATAAAAGAAAAAAAAATGGTTACCTTATTTTCGCCAGATTTAACAAAATTATTATATTTTTTGTTGGGTGTAACACCTTCTTCATCATCGCCACCACTGAATTTACGTTTTTGTCCAGCACCATTTGCAATTGGCTTTTTGGGCTTAACTTCACCAGCTTCCTCGCTATCGCTATCATCACTGCTGTCGCTTGACTCTTGTTTTTTAGCTGGAGCAGCAGCAGCAGCAGCAGCTGGCTTTTTCTTTGCTGGCGGCTCATCATCCTCTTCAGATGAAGAATCAGAGCTATCTTCTGTTTTCTTTGCTGCTGGCTTAGCGGCTGCTTTTGCAGCAGGTTTGGCTGCTGTCTTTTTCTTTTCATCCTCATCCGAATCACTTTCTTCAGATGATGAATCTTTTTTAGCTGGTGCAGTGACTGTTTTCTTAACAGTTGCTTTCACTGCTGGTTTCTCATCTTCAGAGCTATCACTGTCTTCGGAAGAATCCGATGAATCAGCCTTGGCAGCGGCTTTTTTAGCTGGTGTAGGTGCTGCTGCCTTAGCTGCTGGCTTCTTGGGTGCTTCTTCTTCTTCTGAGGATGACTCCGAGCTAGATGCAGCTGCTTTCTTAGCTGGTGTAGGTGCTGCCTTAGCTGCTGGCTTCTTGGGTGCTTCTTCTTCTTCAGAGGATGACTCCGAGCTAGATGCAGCTGCTTTCTTAGCTGCTGGTTTAGCTGCTGCTGCTGCCTTGGCCACTGGCTTCTTGGGAGCTTCTTCTTCTTCAGAGGATGACTCTGAGCTAGATGCAGCTGCTTTTTTAGCTGGTGTAGGTGCTGCTTTAGCTGCTGGCTTCTTGGGTGCTTCTTCTTCTTCAGAGGATGACTCTGAGCTAGATGCAGCTGCTTTCTTAGCTGGTGTTGCCTTTACTGGTGTCTTAGCAACTACAGGTTTCTTTTTATCCTTCTCAGAGTCGCTATCCTCTTCACTGCTGGACGCAGCCTTTTTAGGTGCAGCTGCAGGTGTAGCAACCTTCTTGGGTGCCGATTCCTCTTCAGAGGAACTATCCTCACTACTTGATTTGGCAGCTTTCTTAGTAGCCACAGGCGTCTTACCAGGTGTTTTAGGAGCAATTTTAGCTGCAGTTTTAGGAGGAGTTTTAGCTGGAGCTTCATCCTCAGAGTCAGAGTCTTCACTGCTGGAAGCGGCAGCCTTCTTTGCTGGAGTTGCTTTCACTGGTGACTTGGCAGCTGGTGCTGCTGCTTTCTTCGACTTGGGCTCCTTATCAGAATCACTATCTTCACTGCTGGTGTATTCAGGTTTAGCAGTAGCCTTCACTGGCGTTTTAGCGGCAACGGCCGTAGTTTTCTTTGCTGGCTCCTCATCACTAGAGCTGTCACTGTCTGAGGAAGCCGCTGGTTTAGCAGCTGCAGGCTTAGCTGCTGTTGGTTTATTAGCGGCCTTAGTTGGTTTCTCTTCTTCAGAGTCACTGTCATCACTGCTGGAAGCTGCAGCTTTGGCATTTCCATTAGTGACGGCTTTTTTCTGGGGTGCTTTTGAAGGTGAGCCTGGGTCACTGTTATCGCTCTCGTCATCATCAAGAGATTTTACAAGCGATATTTTTGTTGGCGTTCTGTTCTGATAGAATGCCAATATCTCTGTCAGCAAAGGTGCATTCTTTCCCAAACTTGGCTATACAAGTAAATATTTAAAACAAACAAACAAAAATATTCAATTATTGGTTATTGTATAGAAAAACACGTGCTTTCAGCATGGCCCGCAGCCATAGCCGGCATTTGTACTAATTAATAATAGTTTATATGAAATAATAAAAAGAAATCACTATTGATGACAGTTTAGACAGATGCGCATACAAATGCACATATACAAAAAGAAAAAAATGAAAAGTGACGTACAAAAAAAAAAATCAAAGCTTCAAAGTAAATGAAATGAAATCTTACCGCGTTCACTTTCTGCTCAAAAACTTTAGCCAAATTTCGGTCTCTTGTTTCTAGATATTTGAGCACAACGCCATCGGTTATTTTTTGGATCTCTGCCATTACACGGTACTTATTCTTTTAATTTGCTATTCTCTTTTTTTCTTTTTTCCAATTTCCGCCACTGACTCTAGCTGAGCGTTGCACAAAATAAATGTGATGTGCCTGTAAAATTGAACAACTCACACACACGTGTTATTTCGATACAACTGTCATGCGGCTTCCAATTGCCCAACACTAATAATATTATTGCAGACAACATTTATCGATAGGCATCATTTTGCGCTTAATAAATAACAATTCCTTCGATATATAAGATAACCAATAATTATAATTTGAATATATAATATATTTTATTATTATTACTGCAAATATTGATAAATATGCTATAGTTAACAAATTTTCTTATTTGCTATAGATTATCGGTACTGCTATATGTAAATATCGATATTAATTGTTTTTATTTGTAATTCGATAAAATTGTAGAACGAATCAACATTGGAATTAGTTTATCGTTCAATCGCTAAAATTAGTTCAATTGCACTTTCTTCATTTTCAAACACTGGCTAAAACAGCTGTCAAGCAATTTTTTTGTTTGTTATGAGGCGACTTTTTATTATATATTTAATTTCGT
>JBAMBR010002051.1:0-15459 GCA_037044475.1 Zaprionus obscuricornis
TACTGGGATCATAAGTATTGAAATGTATTGTGTATTCAGATTTCTCTCCTCTGTAAACTGTTAAAAGTAATGTAAGGGACTCTGTTATAAATAGTTTATGACTTTGTTAAGCTTACCCTCGGGCAGGAATTCCTTTTTGCAGTTATAGCAAAAAACATTGCCCTTTACTTGCAGAGGCGGTAAGATCGATCCACAGGATGGACAGAAACCAGGACGATTATTAAAAACTTCCATTCCAAATCCAAACAACTTTGCACGTGCATAAACGTAGTGTTTCGAAACGTCAATAAATGATTTCGTATCAGCCATCTTTTTGTCTGTGTGAACCATGTTGCCACTCAAAAATATTTGAATTTCTTCCATTTATGAATGAAAAAAGAACAAAATGATTAATTAATTTATAACTATTTAAGTACGAAATAGCTGTTTTTTATTTTTTAAATCTAAATCGATTTCAACAAAAACTACAAACAAATTTAAATAAACCGTTAAGAAAACTATTCAAATTATAATATTGCCACCCTTCAGATAATAGCTAAACCAGTTTTATAATCGATAAATAATGCAGTGCAACTCTGTTTTGTAATAAGACGCTATTACTTCGCGCATTTTCGTTTGCATACGCGTTTTAAGTGGAACTGATAAAATTAAAAAAAAAAAAGAAAAACAAAGAAACAGACTACAAATATGGAAGCACAACAACTTTTAACAAAAACTGCAATAATAGCAACAACCAGCTCTCATTTTGATCTACTGCAGACAAAGTGGTCCCATATGTTTGACCAAGAGTATTGCAGCCAGCTTATATTTAAATTAGAAGATCGTGTCTTAAATTTTTATAAGGATTTGCTTATTGAGTCTGACGAGAAAGAGAAATTTATCAAGGAAGGTATTAGTAACCTACGGGACGAGGCCGATGACATAGCACGTCTTTTACACAAGAATGTCAACATTGGTGAAAAGCCAGAAGACATGCCACTAACTGTTTGGCAACAAAAGCTAGACGAAAGTATAGAGCATTTACGTGAAGAATTGAATGAGCGGCGTGCTGAGATTTGTGAGCTACTTTTGCAACAGGAACAACTATGTGAAGAGCTCGGTGAGTTACCGCTTCCATTGCTGGCTGATCCACTACCAAAGCCTCCAGAAATGCTTGCATTCTCAAATCATCTAAAGCGCTTGCAAACTGAACGTACTCATCGCTTAGATGAGGTGTTCCAGCTGCGCTGCCAAATCAAAAAGCACATGAAAGTACTCGAGCTTGTTCCACTCACAGCAGAGGATGAGCGTTTGCTCAGCCAGGCAAACCTGTGTCTGACACCAGATATACTCCAGAAGCTGCGTTTTATGCAAGAAGAATTTGCCACGCAGGTCGTGGAGTTGCATGAAAATATAGATAACATGCGAGAAAAGATCAAAATACTATGGGAACGTCTACAGGAGTCAGATGAGTCTACCATGAAGAAAGTAAACAATGCTAAAGAGTATACACAAACTACATATGATGTGCTACGTGTAGAGCTACAGCGATGCGAAGAGATACGGCGTCACAATTTGAAAGGATTCATTGAGAAACTACGACTTGAAATTAAGAACTGGTGGGACTTGACACTCAAATCAGAACAAGAGCGCAAACGTTTCTCTAACTATTACAACGATTGCTACAATGAAGATTTATTGGAGCTACATGAACTAGAACTCGATGATCTTAAAACTTTTTATAATGATAACAAAGAAATCTTTGACCTGTTTGCTAGTCGTGCCGAGATCTGGGCACGTATGGAAGCCTTAGAGGCCAAGGCCAACGAGCCCAATCGATTCAACAATCGCGGTGGACAGCTCTTAAAGGAAGAGCGGGAACGTAAAGCCATAAGTACAAAATTGCCAAAGATTGAGCAACAAATCTCAAATTTGGTAAAAGAGTATGAGACACGCACAAGATCCCTATTTTTAGTACATGGGGAAAATATATTAGATCATATGGCAAAGAATTGGGAGCGTCATCGACAGGCCAAGGAGCAACAAAGCTCTGCCCGTAAACAAACGGGAATGACACCTAACACAAACGGCAAGATGCTACCACCACCAACACCTGGAACGCGCACTCCAATGGCCCTAAGAAATATGTCTGCAATGTCAAGCTCAACCATGTCCTTGCGCAGAACACCGTCCAATTTGCAGTTGACATCCATAACTAATTCTGCACCAAAAACTACTGGAAATCTACACAAAAGGAAGTTGCCTAATACTGATAATAGGGGAGAGACAACACATGCAAAACGCAATTTAATGAGCACGTTGACTTCCATGCAAGCACCGCCAGCAATGCGAAAGCCCAACCAACGTCTGATGGCAACTCAACAGAAGCCAATGAAGTCACCATTAAAGAAGGTTCGCGTATTGCAGGACACAATGCGTCGAAGCTCAGGGTTAGGCAGGCGAAGTGTTGGTCATTCAGCAAAGTCGCGAACCAAGGTCACAGTGCCAAAAATACAAATACTATCGCCATCGGAAAATGAAAGCGAAGAGAACACAAATGATGAGAATGCAAATACAACAGATGATACCTACGTGACATTTGAAAAGAGTATTGAGCCGGAAGCACGCTCTTCAATATTACCACAAGAACTGAGAAAGCAAACACGGAAAGTTCTAAAAAAAAGATGTTAAGTGTATTGAACGCAATAATTTTATATTTGTTAAATTAAAAGTATTTTATGTGTAACTGTGATGTAATACGAATCTTTGCCTATCTTTAAATAATAATAAAGCAACTGCCTAACAATATGTTTATAAATATAAAATGATGAAAATAAAAACCTATATACCTAACTAATCCAAACAATTTTAAAATTAACCTACAGCACATCAGTGTTGCAAATTCCAACGGTTTAAATTTAACAGCAGTGTTGTGAATTACATCAAACTAAGAGTAAATAAATTAAAGAGCAGTATTTCATAGATGATCCACTAATTATGCTTATAATACATATATCTTTTGTTAAGTATACATACATAGAGTATACCTATATTTCATATATTCATATCCAAGTCAGCTTTTATAAAATATTGAAACGTTTTCTTTTTTGTTAGTTCAAATTTGAAAAAATGTTTACTTTTTAGTATTTTTTACACCAGTATTTCCATATTTACCAAGCTTAAGTTATCGAAAATCAATCGATTAATCGTCATAGCAGTCAGTTCTGTAACACAGCATTGTCCCGCCTTTGTTTTGTTTATCAACTCCTTTTAAAAAAAATTAATAAAAAAATATATAAAACTTGAACCAAAAAAAATGGATGAAGAACAGTTAAAAACAAAATTAACGATACTAAAGTTAACTAGTAATCACATTGATCATTTGCATAGCAAGTGGTCGCATTTGTTTGATCAACAATATTGTAATGGACTAATGTTGAAATTAGAAGATCGCGTCAATAAATTTTATAAGGACTTACAGACGGAATCAGAGGAGAAACAAAAAGTAATCGAAGCAGAGATTAGTACCTTGCTAGACGAAGCCAAAGAAGTAAAACGTCTTTTACATAAAAATGTTGATATTGGTGCAAAACCACAAGACATACCGCTAACTGTCTGGCAACAAAAGTTAGACAAAAGTATAAATCATCTACGTGAAGAACTGCGCGTGCGGCGTGCTGAAATCTGTGAACTACTTTTGCAACAGGAACAACTATGTGAAGAGCTCGGTGAGTTACCGCTTCCATTACTGGCTGATCCACTACCGAAACCTTCAGAAATGATTACATTCTCTGAACATCTTGATCGTTTAAAAGATGAACGCAATCGTCGCATAGAGGAACTTTTCCAGCTTCGTAGCCAAATCAAGCAGCACATCAAAGTTCTCGAATTAGTGCCACGTACAGCTGAGGATGAGCGTTTGCTCAGTCAGACAAATCTTTGCCTAACACCAGATATGTTCCAGAAGCTGCGTTTTATGCAAGAAGAATTTGCCATGCAGGTCGTGGAGTTGCATGAGAATATAGATAACATGCGAGAAAAGATCAATATTCTATGGGAACGTCTACAGGAGTCGGATGAGTCTATTATGAGCAAAGTTAAAAATAGTAAAGAGTATACGCGAAGTACATATAATATACTCCACAAGGAGTTACATCGCTGCGAAGAGGTTCGCCGACAAAATTTGAAAGGATTCGTTGAACAGCTACGACTTGAAATAAAAAAATGGTGGGACTTGACACTAAAATCCGAACAGGATCGTAAACGTTTTGCCAATTATTATAATAATTGGTACAACGAAGATTTATTAGAGCTACATGAGCTGGAACTCGATGATCTTAAGACTTATTATAATGATAACAAGGAAATCTTTGAACTGTTTGCTAGTCGTGCCGAGATTTGGGCACGTATGGAAGCCTTAGAGGCCAAGGCCAACGAGCCCAATCGATTCAACAATCGCGGTGGACAGCTCTTAAAGGAAGAGCGGGAACGTAAAGCCATAAGCACAAAATTGCCAAAGATTGAGCAACAAATCTCAAATTTGGTAAAAGAGTATGAGACACGCACTAGATCCCAATTTTTAGTACATGGCGAACATATATTAGATAATATGGCCAAGGATTGGGAGCGTCTTCGACAGGCCAAAGAGCAACACACATCTTCACGTAAGCAAACAGGAACAAACAAGATGATGCCACCAGCCACGCCTATGTTAGTAAGGAATATGTCGGCAATATCAACCTCAACTATATCTATACGTAGAACGCCGTCCAATAAACAGCTAACCCCTGTAAAGAACTCTGTACCTAAAACTATTGGAAATCTGCAGAAAAGAAAATTACCTAATTCTGATAATAAGGGAGAGACGTTACAAGCAAAGCGGAATATAATAAGCACATTGACTTCCATGCAAGCATCGCAAGCATTGCGAAAGCCCAACCAACGACTGATGATCGCAAGCCCACAGAAGCCAATGAAGTCACCATTAAAAAAGGTTCGTGTATTGCAGGAAACGATGCGTCGAAGCTCAGGGTTAGGCAGGCGAAGCGTTAAAAAGTCAAAGACCAAATTATCGCTAACAAAAAATCGTGATATTATGCCATTGGAAGCTGAAAATGATAAAAATGCAAATGATGAAATTGTTAAGGACGATACATACTTAACATTTGAAAAATCTATAGAACCTCAAGCACGCTCTTCAATTTTACCAAAAAAATTGGATATGTAAGAATAGTAATATTAAAATTAAGGCATACGATATTTTAATTTTCCTAGAAACTAACTGTTGTTTGAGCTGTGATAAAAGAATAGATGATATATATATATATATATATATATATCGTTTTATATACATATATGATTGATAAGCATGAACTTGATTCAAGATTTTCAATGGAATTGCAAGATATGAGTTTTTTTTCTTTTTTTTTTTTCTTGCCTGCACTCAATGTATAAATAATTTCAAATAATATTTTAAGTAAATCTAATAAATAATGTTAATTAATAAAATAATGATATAATGTTTGCGTTAATATTTTCTTGTTTTGTAAAGTCACAAAAAATTTATTACATACGAAATAATAAAAATACATATGTACATATATTTGTGTATATACATATATATATTTATTTTTTTTTTTAAACATGAATTATTTATCTGTTTGTTTATCATCATCTTTGACCGTTTCTTCAGCCTCGCTTTCGCTTGATTCTTCTTCGTCGTCTTCATCATCGCTTTCCTCCTCTTCGGCATCGCTCTCATCATCATAGCTGTAACCTGTGCTGCCGCTAGCACCATAACCGCCATAATAGCCGCCGTATCCTTCTTCATCATCACTGCCAGCGCCTTGCTGTTGACGACCGAACTTATGTGATCGTGTTGACATACTCAAATCCTTTGTTACTGACGTATCGTAATTGCACTTTGGGCATGGTATTGCCTTATTTTTCTCATACTTGAATCCCTTACGACGCACATGATCCTCGCAGTAGCAAGTCTTGCAACGCAAGCATGAATATTGACCAAGACGATTACAAGATTGACACTTGTAGTTCTCAGATTCGAGCACCTGGCATGAGGCTTGATGCTCAAACTGATCGTCTTCGCATAGGAAACCATTGCAAAATGAACATTTAAAGATTCTTCCTCCGTGTTCCCAGACACCACGTTCACACTCTAAGCAGACAGCGTTTTGCAAGGGGCATGTGCAAGCATGGGTAGTAAGACATTTGCGTCCATGGCAAACCCACGCCTCACAAAAGTCGCAGATGGCGCCAACCATTCCAGGGAATCCTGTTGTATATACTCCTGGATGTTTGATTACACAGTCACCAGTTTTCAGCATACACTTGATCTTGCCACATTGAGCACAAATTGGTAATCGTTGGATACTCTGGCAGAAATAGCAAAACGCACGAGACTTTTGCTTTTTCTCGCATTTATCGCAGTCCATTGCCGCATTGCAAGGAAGATCGGCGAGAGGAATCTCTCGTGCCCTAATCTCCTTTAAGCGTAACTTTTGCTTCTCAGCTTTCTTCCGTTGACCGGTTTTTTTCTTCGGCATTCTATGTTATGTGTAGTACTCAAAAAAAAAGTGCTGTTTATCAAATCGCTAAGATCTGTACGCTGCTCAGAAAAAAATAACTCATTTAATACTTTTAATACTAAAATTGATACCTTGTAATATAACTTTTCAAATATTTCTAGTTATAAAAAAAAACTAACTGCATTACTTTTATTGTCAAAAATTTGAAACATATAATATACAGTTCAAATATATATATATAGTATAAGTAACAAAACTATTACAAATATATCGATGATTAATATATTTGATTTTTATTCTATTAAAAAAAATATAATACTAAGTAAAATTATTTTATCATATTGAATAAACAGTTGCAACAGTGATTTTAATACTATAATAATACGCATATGTTAAAATTTAAATTTTGTTTATTTGTTATCGGATGCAACTATTTTTTATAAGCAGCATACTCATCTTTTAGGAAAAATACGTATGCTGGCACTTACAAGATCTGGTCACACAGTCCAGCATTACTTTTCACTTTTATCTTCTCAACGCTAGTGAGTGTAGCAGTTGTACGTACGCATTTTTTAAAGTTTTACTCGGGGAAAAAAAAGAGATTTATTAAAAAAATTAAAATGGGTGGTGGCCACAATGATCAAAATGGAAACTCAAACGGTCCACAAGAAGATGTAAGTATCCAAATTATAAGCAATGAGTTTTTTATGGCATTTTTTCTTCTCCGAAATATACGTCTTTATATGTACATATTAAGAGACACGCGCACCTCGCTGACCGCCATTTTGAAAATTGGCATGTGCGTCAGCGGGGTAGAGGTTAGGTTTCAGTTTGAGAAAAAAAAAAATCAATATACATTTTTTTTTATCATTTATTTTTTATATTTATTTAGGATTCAATTACTGAACCTGAGCATATGAGAAAATTGTTTATTGGTGGACTCGATTACCGCACGACTGATGAAAACCTGAAAGCCCACTTTGAAAAATGGGGTCAAATTGTAGATGTGGTAGTTATGAAGGATCCTCGCTCGAAGCGTTCTCGTGGCTTTGGATTTATTACATACTCTCATTCGAGCATGGTGGATGAAGCCCAAAAGGCACGTCCACACAAAATTGACGGGCGCGTGGTCGAGCCAAAGCGTGCTGTACCCCGCCAAGACATTGATTCGCCTAATGCAGGCGCAACTGTCAAGAAACTATTTGTTGGCGCACTGAAAGACGAACATGATGAACAGAGCCTGCGTGACTACTTCCAACAATTTGGAAGCATTGTGGACATTAACATCGTAATGGACAAAGAGACAGGCAAAAAACGTGGTTTTGCTTTTGTAGAGTTCGATGACTATGATCCCGTTGATAAAGTTGTGTGTAAGTATAAATTAAAAAAAAAAAAAATAATAAAATTATATCTTCCAATGGTGGGATAATTCACAGTCCCAGCTCCGCATAGCAATGTTTGATGTGTCTGTGCGGCGTTTCATGACTGTAAAAGAAATTTGGCTCATATTATATCTCTGTTGACTAAGCATTTATTATGCTTAATTGATGAAAATGTATGTGCTATATTTGGTCAATAGTTGTTAACACAGTACTGACAATTTAATAGATTAACTTTATGATCTATTCGGTTTACTTTTAAACGCTGTGAAATAAATAAAAGCGTCGGCTTACGCTATGTTATGCGAATGTAAATTAGTCCAAATTCAGCGTAACACGCAGCCTCGTTACAGATATATTATTTTAAGTTATAATTATCTGCTAATATTGAAATCAGTTGAGTCGGCAGTTAAGTTTTCAAGTCTTCATCTTGAGTCTTTTTCTAATTTTATGTGTGTACCTTTATACAGTCCCAGCTCCGCATAGCAATGTTTGATGTGACTGTGCGGCGTTTCATGACTGTAAAAGAAATTTGGCTCATATTATATCTCTGTTAACTAGGCTTTAATTATGCCTAATTGATGAAAATGTATGTGCTATATTTGGTCAATAGCTAACACAGTACTGACAATTTAATAGATTAAATTCATGATCTATTCGGTTTACTTTTAAACGCTGTGAGATAAATTAAAGCGTCGGCTTACGCTATGTTATGCGAATGTAAATTAGTCCAAATTCAGCGTAACACGCAGCCTCGTTACAAAGTATTCCAATGATTAAATTACACAGTCCCAGCTCCGCATAGCAATGTTTGATGTGACTGTGCGGCGTTTTATGGCTGTAAGATTAAAAAACTCGGCCCATATTATATTATTATTATTGATAAATTATATTGCATCAATGATGAAAAAGTATTGGTATAGATTTTTTTATTTTTTTCATATAACTATTATAAATTTTTGATAGTTTATTAATCCTTTTTGTGTATTTTGCTTGCTTGCAGTACAAAAACAGCATCAACTTAATGGAAAGATGGTGGACGTGAAGAAGGCTCTGCCAAAACAAAATGAAATGGGAGGTGGTGGTCGTGGTCAAGGCGGTCGCGGCGG
This sequence comes from Zaprionus obscuricornis, assembly GCA_037044475.1. NCBI lineage: Eukaryota > Metazoa > Arthropoda > Insecta > Diptera > Drosophilidae > Zaprionus > Zaprionus obscuricornis. Next base: position 9,013 of record JBAMBR010002051.1, read on the forward strand.
TGGGGGTAATCGTAACATGGGAGGAAATATGGGCGGTGGCAACTTTGGTGGCAACCAAAACGGAAACTGGGGCAATCGCGGCGGTAACGACAATTGGGGTAATAATAACTTTGGTGGAGGCGGCTATGGTGGCGGCAACAGCGGTTGGGGCAACAATGGACCATGGGATAACAATTGGGGTAATAACGGTGGAAATTTCGGCGGTGGTGGTGGTGGTAACGGAAACTGGGGAAATAATGGTGGCAATGACTTTGGTAACTACCAGCAAAGCTACAGCGGCGGCCCTCAGCGTGGTGGCAATTTTGGCAACAATCGCATGCAACCCTATCAAGGTGGCAACTTTGGTGGCAACAAAACAGGTGAGCAACTGTAACCCAATCTCCATCCAACCATCTCATTCCCCATCCCATTCCATCAAAGGAATCTTTTAAGATACAAACATTGAACCACAATTGGTCGGTCCAAAATTGATTTTCTTTTAGAGATAATGAGTTAGAGATACTTACAATATATATAAAGTTCAATACAAATGTTGCAATTTAGCAGTTCTCTATAGTTATTATTCTTATGCAACTTGTGGAGGTAGCAGATTTTAGCAGATTATTCTAAAAGTTGAATATGGGTTTTGTTTTGTTTTGTTTTTTAAGGAGGTGGCAACCAAGGCAATTATGGCAACAATCAGGGCTTCAATAACGCTGGCGGCAACAATCGCAGATATTGAGGCGCGCCCAGACGAGGTGAGCATAGATGTTAATTTAGTTAAGGCCCCTAACTAAAAGAAAAAAAATTATCAAAACAAAAAAGAAAAATCAAGCAAAACCAAAAAAATCAGTTTACCTTGCGACGTACCTTGCCTTATCATTTGGTTTACAATTTTATTTTTTTATTTTATTTATTTTTGTTGTTTTTTTAAATTTTTCGTAGACTTTATTTTCCGTTTTAATAAATTTCTTTATAAGGAACAATTTTTCCTGGTAGATCTTAATAACAGCATTATTTTAGCTCTCAATGGAACTATGAATCAAGACTTGAATTATTTTTAGTTACCTCTTTGATCATTTTGAAACTAATACGCTTTTTTTTTAAGTTAATTTTCTTTTTTTTTTGTGTAAAAACAAAAAAACCAAATAGTATGTAGAGCAAAAAAAATTTAAGTAATGATGTGTTGTTGTGGAATGCAATTAAAAAACAAATTTTTAAAATAATATTTCTTATTTATCGACATTTTATAGGTGGTAATTTAGCTGTGGCTCAGTTTATGCCTAAAAGTCAAAGTCAAATAAACGATACGCAATTCAATGATAATATGAGCAACAACTCATATACCTAAAGAGAAGTTTTCCGAGAACAACCAATACCAAACCATACCATAACCATACCATACCAATATCATGACAGAAAGAAGATAAATATCAGGAACAGGTGCAGTGCAGTCGTGAGATTGGTTCAGTCAAAGTCAGTACAAGTACAGAGCAGCAGAGCAGTATGTGTGTGTGTGAGAGAGAGAAAAATTAAGTTACGTTGCAGCAATTATCAGAGAAAAAAATACAAAAAAAAAAAAATAAAACACAAAAACTAAAAAAAAAGCAGCAGAAGAGAAACAGTGCAGCAGCAGCAACAGCAGCAGCAGCATCAGCGCAATCAACAGCAGAATTACGAGTTACGAGTTAATTTACAAAACAGTCAAGTGAAGAGACAAGATGTATAAAAAAAAATAACAGCAGCAGCAGCGATCCTCACACATACGCATCAAGCAAGCAGTACACGTACACAGCAGCTGGCCAGGATTCAATGAGAGTATTTTGCACAGTTTATATATGATTAACATACAATATACAAAAAAAAAATAATACGAATACAAGAATACGCGATTCTATGATGATATGATATGATTAATTTAAATATGGTCAAATCTTATAAAAAAAAAGCAAAAAAAAGAAAAAAAAATCAATCTATATTTTATATTCATAATATATATATATATTCATAGCATAATAATTTATAACTTGAACATCTTATAGAACAAATCCAATTTATTCAACAATGTAAAATAGATTTGTCATCCCTTCTAAAAAAAAAAAAAAATCAGTTCTGCAAAAGATGAAAAGAAATATCAAGCTAAATTTTTGTATTCTTTGTAGTAGTCGCATTACTTTCTTTAGTAAATAGTTCTATTTCTAGTGTACTTTATATACAACAACAAAAACAAAAAAAAAAAGAAACAAAAAAAAAAGAATAACAAGACAAAAAAAAATAATAACAAACTTCATGGCGCGACATTCAATATTATTGCAAGGCCTCAAACCTTACCTTTCCACTCTGTGGAGAGGTTTCAATAATTGCCGCCCAATATATTTCTGATAATCAGTTCAAAAATCTATATAAATTCGATATATCTAATTATTATTATTATTATTATCATTAAATGTATTACTACTTTTTCAATAGGTTTAAGTTCTCATAATTTATAAACAAGAGAGTGAGTGTAGAGTGCGCGTTCATTTTTACGAGAGCCGTACCACTATCACAATATCTACCTTAGCATTAATTGTATCCATATTTATATCAAAGTCAGTTCTATGCGAACCAAAGTGCACAGAAAGGAGCTTTTTTTTATTGCTCATTTTTTTTGTATATGTGACTATGACGATGACATTGAACTAAATTATTTCTACATCCCCCAATGTTTAGTTATAACAAAATGAACAAAATTTAATTGTAAACAAATTTTTTCCCCCCCTTGTAGCAGCATAAATATACAGGTGTCAGCGCAATTAAGGATTTTAATATGTTTAAACGGAATTTACAATTAAATGATGATGTAGCAAAGAAAGATTTAAAATACATACAGCAATGAATTTATGTAAAATTGACAAAATGAAAAGAAACAAAAAAAAAAAGAAAAAAAAAATAGAAAGATATACAAAACAAAAAACCAAATCAAAAACGTGTTTAGTTCAAGCGTAGTGTGTTGTATTTTTTTTTTTTTATTTAGTATAAGTCTTTGAATTTGTTTAGTAACAGCAAAATGCTGGCTGGCGCAAAACAAACAACAAGAGCAGCAGCAGCAGCAAACAAACAAGTGCAAGTGCAGCAGATGCGCCAGAATATATATTTACATTCTCATAATATATGTTAAGGTTTGTAAGCCAATATTGGAAAGGCAAGTAATAAGCGAGTAGAGTCAGAAAGCCATTTGTTGTTTTCCATACGGTATAATGGTAGCGTATGTTGTGGGTGGGCACTTTATTTTTTATCATTTATGATTTCATTTAATTATTCTTCAATTTAAATGGCTTTTCATTTAGTTTGCACAACCCATATAATAATGTCTATCTATCATTTAAATTGTTTGTTATTGTCATTTCTGTTCCAAGTTGGCTGAAAAGTTGTGCAAAGCGCTGAAATGACGGCCGCCAAGCTACACTCAGCCATAAAATGGAAAAAAATCAACAAAACGAATTTGGGTCAGCGACCAGAGCAGATCCCAGATCCAGGCCACTTGTCTTCCCCGAAGTGTATAGCTTTTGAACGGCTGACCTGATCTGACACCTGACCAGCAGAGGTAAGTCTTAGTTGCACAAAACCAACATCAAATGTTGAAATTTTCAGGCGCCCATTTATATGTGTCAGTGGATGTCGACTTTGTGTGATTTTATTATTTTTTTGTTTTTACATTTTTTTTAAAATATTTTATTAACAAATTAATAAAAATTATAAAATAAAAAAAATTTGTTTTTATTTTTAAATTGTTTTTTGTGGCGGGTTTATCACAGTGTGTACACACTTGATTTGGTTCGAAATGCAGTTTCTCTGTTAACTAGCAGCGCAGACTGTAAAATAATGATGATTAGCTGCATAGGGCTGTGCAAGTCTACAGAATGTCATGATTATGGAGATAGTACGACAATTCTATTTTTTTCTAGTATGTGATTTTTGAAATGCAAGAAAACTGTTTTCTAAGAAAGATTTTGTTAAATGTTTAATTATTTTATTTTTGACAGAGGGTTGCCGTGCTTCGTGTCTAACCACGACTATCGCTCATCTCTAATTGTGGCGATAACAGGAAATGTTAATTAACAGATTTATTGTATTGCTTGAATTTGTTGGAATTGAATTATAAAAATAAAGCAAAAATTAAATATACTCGGTAAGAGCTCACCGTTTATAATACGAGCTCTTAATTTATAAGACTAGCAAACCATGGAGACTACTCGAATAGTGCAATTTGTGTACAACTATAAAGACCATGAAACAAAAGATTGCGAAGTAAAATTAGATGTAAAGTTTCCATACGAGGATGAGAATCTGGAAGAATTGGTTACTCAGCTTATGGCACAAATGGATCCCATGATGCGATATTTGGATGAAAATATTAGTAAGCAGTACATATATGCATATGTAAAACATATAATGCAATTATCTTTAACCGAAAATACTCCCCCTAATAGATTTAGAAAAAGAGCTACAATTATTTATTGACAAAGAACATCAAAAGTTTATGGACGATTATGCTGAAGCCGTAATTAAACAAGCAGCAAACGAAGAACTTGACTTGGAAGCTATTGTTAGAAATACTGAACGACTATATAAGGAAGAACTGCTACAATTTGCCGATCGAATTGGTCCCAGCGATGAAGACATTTTTGCACAGAGTTTTCATCGCCTGGTGCACTCTTCCTCTTTAGAAGATATATTAAAACGTGAACGTGGCTACGCTAAGGTTATATCAGACATGACAGCACTGATGGACAGTGAAGTGGAAACGCTTAACAATTCACAACAGCAGGAAATGGATAGTCATATAAATCAGCTGGATATAACGACCACATCGGAGGATATTAACAATTTACTGGCACAGCAATATACAACACAAAACTTTGTACGCAAACGTTATGAATCTGAGCTTGAGGCAATGATGGGTCATCAGAAGAATGAGTATCGTAATTGGATAACAAGTCAAGTTAGTGAAATGTTTCAAGTATCTCCAGTTTCTACACCATTGGGTAATCGATCCTCCATGTTTGTATCTCAACAACCATCAATGGAAGAAAGCTTTACCATACATTTGGGATCTCAACTAAAGCATATGCATAACATTCGTATACTTAGTGCCAATGTGACAGATTTATGCAGTCCATTGCATATGGATGAGAGTTTAAATGGACTGAACATGGCATTGGGTTTATACTCCAGCTCCCTATGTGGCGTTGTAGTGTTGACACCATCGATACAAGCACAGGCTAACAAGAATATAATCAAGAATGCTAATAGATCAACTGAATTTCATTTTGATCAAATGGATGTGCAGCTAGAGAAAATTGAGAAACAGATACGCACATTAAGCACCAACGATTCACCTGGTAGTGGTAGTGGAAGCACTAATGGTAGTGCAATTGGCAGCGTTAATAGTGCTGATGGCAGTACAACAACATCGCCAGCTAAACAACATGGACTTAAATTAAAAACTGGTGATTTTTTTATAACAAAACATTCGAATTTATCGCAGACACATGTTATATTCCATTTAATATCTGATGAGCCTATAAATAGTCCAAGTGAAATAAATTCCCGACATCCAGTTATTTTGGGTTTACGTAATATATTAAAGACTGCCAGTCGTCATGATATTACAACATTAACCATTCCGGCATTATTGCGACATGAGATGAGCGAAGATATGACAGTGCAGTGGTGTATAAGACGAGCAGAGCTTGTATTTAAATGCGCCAAAGGATTCATGATCGAATCAGCCTCATGGGGTGGCGCAGAGTTAAGGTAAATGAAAAAAAAAACTATAAATTAAAATTTAATAAAATTATATTTAATTTTTGAATTTTTAGCACTCTACAATTATTGCTACCACATGATATATCCGAGGAGCTGTTCACAACACTTTCCGGTATGGTGCCTAACGTTTTTCGTGTGGCAAATCCAAAGATACTCGTTGATAATAATAAGATATAAAGACTTGCAATATATATATATATATATATATATGAATATACATTTTATTTAAATTCATTCATAGTTTTATTTATATCATTTCTTGTCATTTGTTTTTGTTTTTTTTTGGGCAAAATGTAAATTAAACACACTCAGAAGTTCTGTAAATGTTCCTGTATCCAATTTCGTCAATAATATTTCATAGTTTTGTTAATAATATTAAACTTTCAATGCAAATTGTTTTTTTTTTTTTGTTTTTGCAAAAAACTACAACGCTACTTTGTATAAATAATTTATATTATTATTATTATTATATAGGTAATCATTTTGTATATGTATATGTGTGTATATGTATTTGTATATTATGTATGTATTGTATATATATTACTTCCAAATTTAAATCTTTATCTTTGGTTGGTTTTCTTTTCTTTTCGATTTTTTTTTTTTTGTATGGATTTGTTGTTTTTTGGGTGTGATACAGTTTTGTGTTCAGTTTCGGAT